>JABUQX010051554.1:25000-29576 GCA_015478945.1 Trachelipus rathkii | reverse complement strand
GAGAAGAGAAGAGAGAGAGAGAGGAGAGAGACAGAGAAAGAGAGAGAGAGGAGAAGAGAAGAAGAGAGAGAGAGAGAAGAGAGAGAGAAGAGAGAGAGACAGAGAGAGAGAGAGAAGAGAAAGAGAGGAAGAGGAAGAGAGAGAGAGAGGAGAGAGAGAGAGAAGAGAGGAGAGAGAGAGAGATGAGAGAGAGAGAGACGAGAAGAGAAGAGAGACGAAGAAGAGAGAGAGAGAGAGAGAGAGAGAAGAGAGAGAAGAGGGAGAGAGAGGGTTGGCACTACTAATCGAAAAGTTAGACTTTCAATAACTTAATCTGTTAGCTTAAAAGTTGGTATTGGTAAACTCTAAACCCGATAACATGTTTATACTATGTCTAAACCAACAATTAAACTGAAATAAAAATCCAGTGGAAGCTAGCACTAACCGTTACAACTTACAAGCTAACTTTTTTACATGAGGGTAGCTTCGGTCTGGTGACCCTGAATACCCTTTAAAGAGAACTAAAATGTTTGTTTCCAAAAGGTATATAGCATGCCAAGGTCAGATAAAGTTCAAGGTGGAATGAACAAATATGAAATCAAGCATTTAATTTACATTCAACATACTTTTTATTTACAGTTACCAAAAAGTAAGAAACAAATCAAAATAGTAAAAAATAAAAATTCTCATAATAAAAAATAATAATTGATGCACTAACCTTGCCTGGTCTCCTGCTCCATCTTTAATATCATCTCTCACTCTCAAAGTTTTCATTTGACAGGTGTTTCTCTTGTTGACCTTCAAGATATATTTGACTATGGAGAATAGACGTCCTAGTACATCGTTAGAAGAGATGACTGTGTTGTACTTGTTGAACAAGACGATCAACATTTGCTCACACACCCAAGGGGAAAACAGACAGGATTTTTAGCCAGGTCTTCGCCATACTCTGTGCCTGTGGCTGCTGCTCTCCTGGTGCTGAAAGATATGTCTAAAGAAGTTATTCTCCTCACTAGTGGTCTTCTCCATGGTTAACTCAACAACGTTTTGCATTGCAATTTTTACCATGCTCTGTTGTGATTGTGGTTATGTTTTTCCAGCCAAAACAAGCGAAACCTTTGGTTGAAGACAGCGACCAGTTGGTATTCCTGGTCTTGTGGGAGTGGTCCAAGTCATCTCGTGACACCAAAATGTGTCGTGTCTGCCAGATGACTGAAGTAAAATAGCCCTTTAAACGTAGCGGTCTTCCTTCAACTTCATGACGGCAGCTGATCATTCTAGCAGAAAGCTTTATGATAGACATAAAACACTACCGACAGAGTGTCAGGCTGACTGTTGTAGGTATCACCCCCGCACGGGAACAAACATGCATGACTCTAGGATTAGCTGACCTGCAATTAGCGGAACTGAATTTAGTTGATCCTAATAGGTCCGCTAACCATTTTAAACGTCTGCAGAAACGATAAAATTCTAGGCTTCATAATTGCGGTTCGGAAACTATATATATATATATATATAAATTATAATTATATTATATATATAATATATAATATATATATATATATATCATATATCATATAATATATATATATAACTATATATTATAACTATATATAATATAATATATATATGACTTTATTAAACCTGGGAGCAGAAAAAATTTTTTAAACTTTAAATAACTTTAATAAAGGGATGCCTATATATAGTATATATATATAAATATATATATATATATATATATATTATATATATAATATTATTATAAACGTATGTTATAAAAAGTGTATATATATATATATATATATATATATATATATATATATATATATATATATATAGTATATATTATATATTATAAATGTATACATATAATATATATATATATATAATAAAAAATATATATATATATTAATATATATATATATATATATATATATATATCATATATACTATATATATATATATATCGAAAAAATTAAAGGCCCTTTATTAAACCAGGGAGCAATAAAAAAAATTAGAATCGGAATGGTTGGTAATGCTATTTGAGAATTATTTCATTTGAGGAATTTTTTACGAATTTTCTCAATTTTCCCATTAAATAAAAAAGATATGTAATAAAGTTTAATCTATAGCACGGCAATGTCTATATCTATATTTACATTATATACATATACAACCTACTCTCGCCAGCGCGCATTTGGAGGGAGCACTTCAGCGAGCGGTCTGCCATGCATACACGCCAGCCTGCTCTGCCTTTACTCTATGGTATTGTTTTAGTTTTTATTTAACTCAATAAATATGCAATGAAAAAGTAATTTAACTACTAGATAAAATAATTTTGAAAATGAAAAAAAAATCTCATTTAAGACAAAAAAAAGTACACCAAATCGACTTTATGAAACTTCACACAAATTTAATTTAAAATAAATAAAATTTCTTATTTCTGATTTTCCCTTGGAACATAAAATGTATTTATTAGTTTTACCAACTTTACAAAGTTAAAAACTTTTATTGCTCCCTGGTTTAATAAACGTCCAAATTAAATATTCTACAATTAATACAATTAAGTCATATAAAATTCATTGAGAATCTATATAATATATTATAATAGTCTTATGATCACTGGATTTTCATATTATTAAGTTCGTCTATTTTTAAAAGCGCCATCTTCATGTGGGCTGAATAAATTAACAATTTTTTTATTCATAAAATTATTTTGAAAAATTTGATAAAATCATATTTTAAATTTATTCAAGAAAAAGAATTAAATTCACAAAGTAAAGTTGCTCCACACCACGTTTGCTGTGATTTTATTAAATTTATGAATGAAATATGGTAAGTTTATGCAAGGTATTTCAAATGGCGCTATTAAAATTATTATTAAACTTAATCAATCATATTGACAAGAGAGAGAGAGAGAGAGAGAGAGAGAGAGAGAGAGAGAGATGAGAGAAAGAGAGGAGGACGAAGAGAGATGAACGAGAGAGAGATGAGAGAGAGAGAGATTTTTAATATAGTTAATCTGTTGTGTTATTTATATTATGTTAAATAATGCAATGAGACTGTAGCTTTTAAGTTTAAATTGATAGTGTTATAATTAAGACCACTACTGAATTTCTTACTTTCTTAAAAGTTCATAGAATATGAGACGGAAGAATAGGGAACTAAGGGGAGTTATGGCGTGGGAGGATTTCGGAGGGGATAGGGAGGGTTAGGGGCCGAACGAAGCAGAGACCCCTCGGCGACTCCCCTTGCGCAAACTGCAAAGCCACCAGCGCATTGTTTAAATTTGGCGAAGCTTAATATAAATTCAAAAATTCACATATATCTCAATTAACACTTGGCAACTCATACTTATATGGACGAGTACTACCAGTATTAATTATGATAAACGTATTTTATTCAGACCCCTGAAAGTCATATGTTCCTAATTCAGTATAACATTACGTTTATAGTAATAAAAACAATTTGTGTTATAAGCATAAAAAACCTGATAAAGAAAATGTATTTAAAATTAAAAAGCAATAACGAATTACTTAATAATGCCTCAAGAAATGTAAACCTTTCGAACCATATATATATATATATATATATATATATATAATAATAATATAATAATATATAATAATATATAATAATATATATATATAATATAATAATATATATATAATAATATATAATAATATAAATTCAAAAATTCACATATATAACATATTAAAAATAGAATATAATATATTATAACAAATATATATTATATTATATATATATATATATATATATATATATATATATATATATATATATATATATATATTTAAATAAATAGATAATATTTCTCTATATATATAATATATAATATATATATATATATAATACTATATATATATATATATAATATATAAAGTTAAAAATACGGTACATTTGCCACTAGAGATACATATTTAAGGCAGGCATTATCGATACTACGATTTCAATATCGATTCTAATATCGATATTTTTATTTGTGTATGAGAATATGAAACGAAATGCTATTGGAATTTTAAATATTAATCTGAGAGAATGAAGAAAAATGCTGAAATAAAGGAAATTGAGATTTCAGGTTATAATAATAATAATAATATAATAATAATAATAATAATAATAATAATAATAATAATAATAATAATAATAATAATAGTTAAAATATTAATAATAATAATAATAATAATAATAATAATAATAATAATAATAATAATAATAATAATAATAATAATAATAATAATAATAATAATAATAATAATAATAATAATAAACTGGTTAAAAATCACGTGGACAAGACTTGTGTACAATCTAGGTAGATAAGTCTTCATTTATTATTATTATTATTATATTATTATTATTATTATTATTATTATTTTTTATTATTATTATTATTATTATTATTGCAACCAATATTTAAATGTTAATAAATCCTTTTTCCTCTTAAAAGCCCCATCAAAACTTAATCAAGGTTGCCGGTGCTGGAGCCGTAGCCGGAGCCGGAGCCGATTAAGGAAGTCGAATGAAACGTGAGGGGAAATCTTAAAACATCCCTTCCGGTTCCCCTTGATCCCCTCTT
>JABUQX010051554.1:0-20000 GCA_015478945.1 Trachelipus rathkii | reverse complement strand
TGAATAACCTGACAACGATTAAAAGTGGTGAAGATTATAAGGAAATGTTCCACCCTTACCGGTTAGTACACGTAAGAGTAAGCCTAGATAGATGTTAAGTTTGGAAGTCTGAAAAACGGTCAGAAAAGAAATGAAATTGATCTTTCCTTTTTAAGAAGCTATTTCTCTCTTTCTGATTGTTTCAAATAATTTTAAGATTTTTTATTATATTTGGACATTATTTTTTTTTTTTTTTTTTTTTTTTTTTTTTTTGCATTTCCGGATTTTCCTTTTTTTTTTTTTTTAAAGTAGGTTAGGATAGGTTAGGTTAGGTTAGCCCAAAAATGCCAAATTTTTTTTTATCGAAAATCATCTACAAATATTTGAAACATATAGAAATAGAAAAAAAAAACGTCTTATACCCATTTTTAACAAAGATATTACTGGGAAGGTGAAACAAGAAAGGTCTGTTGAAACTGTATTGAAAGAAGGGTCTCACTATAGGCCTCCTCAAAGTAGTTGTTATGCGATTACAAATTTCAGCAATAGTATAAGAAGGGAGAAGCAACAGTTTGAAGTCTAGAAAGAAACTGTAGAATGTCAATGGGAGAGTTGGACGAAAAGAAGAGAATGGGAGAATTGGACGATAAGTAGAGAATGAGAGTTGGACTTAAAGAGAGAATGGGAGAGTTGGACAAAAAGAAGAGAATGGGAGAGTTGGACGAAAAGAGAATGGGAGAGTTGGACGAAAAAAACTAGACTCCACCTTTTTAGGGAGAGCTGTATGAGTGAACCCACCCCAGATGTGTGAGGAATGCTCCAACTAGGAGTGAACAACACTCCCATATGTAACAAGCCACTGGGGTTGGCATGAACAAACTCTGAAGGCGCTTCAAAACACTCAATCTTTTAGAAGTACCCAAAATAGTAAGGACAGAAGAAGGTATGGGTTGTTTGGGTAATTATGTCCGTTAAATATCTTTAGTTCAATGCCAAACTCACGAATGTGAAAATTTACCGTTTTACAATGCCGAAAGCACGAATGTGTTCGTAAAGTTGGAACCCCCATCATGACAGGTTTGTTGTCCATTAAATATCCTTGGTTCAATGCCAAACTCACGAATGTGAAAATTTACCGTTTTTCAATGCCGAAAGCACGAATATGTTCGTAAAGTTAGAACCCCATCATGACAGGTTTGTTGTCCGTTAAATATCATTGGTTCAATGCCAAACTCACGAATGTGAAAATTTACCGTTTTTCAAAGCCGAAAGCACGAATGTGTTCATAAAGTTAGAACCCCATCACGACAAGTTTGTTGTTTGATTCGAACGTTGTTCTAATACTTCACATTCAAACTCTTTCTTCTCAAAACTGCAAATTTGAGGAATGAGTCCACGTCTCCAGCAGGAGTGAAAAATTGAAGTTCATTGGTAGAGAAGAAACAGTTTACCGAGGTAGGGTGTAAGCTCAGAAGTACAAGTTTGAGGATCGAAAGAGGGATACCATCGGTACAGAGTTCCTCAGTGTTAAAATCAGGGAGAACAGAATAACGTCTTTTGAAGAAATTACAATGTCAGACATAAATGAGGAGGAGGAGGAGGAGGAGGAGGAGGAGGAGGGAGGGAGGAGGAGGAGGAGGAGGAGAAGGAGGAATAGTTCCGCAATTATCAGAAGTGGAATTAGAAGCCAAATTTTGAAGGAAGAGTTCAGCTTTTGTGGAAGATTAGACTGAAATTGTGCATCGTCGAAGGGATACTATAGAGGAGAGAAAGAGGAAGAAACAAGAGGAGAGAAAGAAGAAGAAGTAAAGGTAAGAGGAAAGTACAAGAAAGTACGTGAGGAAGAGGAACCGTAAGTTATCGCCTTTTCTAAGGAGAAGAGTTTTTAGCGTCACGGAAAAGAGATTTTTCATAATCCGGGATGAAACGTTGCAAGAGTTTCTTCAATATGAAGAAGAAGGTAACTCCTGAAATCAGCATCACCTACGTCAAATAATACAATAATATATAGAGGTAAAATAAGATTTATTAGTTTAATTGAAGTGAAAGACTATGGAATTGTAGGCCTCCATTCAAGAGAGAATCGCCTCGGTAATGCGCTCTGCGCAATGCGAGGGACCTCTCCTGCCGATGCAGTAGTCATTCCAAGGAAAATTAAAATAGTACTTCGGCAGTTCCACTGGTTAGCAGTACCCAACATGCCAGAACAATGTTTCCTTGCCGAAGAAGGGCGAGAGACAGGCGGGAGGATACTGTATAGTATAGTTATATATATTTATATTTAATCTATGTAATGTGATATATATATATATATAATACTATAAATATAATATATATATATATAATATATTATCATATATTATATATATTGTTTATGTTAGTTGGTTAGTTCCAACAACGGTAAAGGGGCGCAATCGCGAGACAAAGGATCAGAGTTGAACACTGGTCGGAAAGGAAACTGCCCGTGATGAAATCCTACTGCCACTTTTTCATATAATATATATATAATATAATCTATAATATATATATAAAATATATATATATATATATATACTATATATAATATATATATATATATACTATATTATATACTATTATATATAGTATATGATATATATATATCAGATGTATTAATATATATATGTAGATATAGATAATATATATAATATATTATATTATATAGTATATATATATATATATAATATATCATATATTATATTATATAATATATTATATATATATATATATATTATATATATATATATGTATAATATATAACTATATAATATTATATATACAATATATTACTAATATTTATATATATATATATATAGATATCCACTAATATATATAATTATATATATATCTATATTATATATTTATATATAAATGAAAAAATTTGTATCTCGACTGTAATGTCGACAATGTAGGCCAAACCAGGCTTACAGCTTAGATGGAGCCTTCAAGGCACATGGACATTTCCTTTCCGTACTAGTTTTCCTATCTTTAACCAGAGAATTCACGCTACACGATTAATTCCATCTTACTTTTTTTTTTTTTTTAAAGTTCACTGACCTCACGGCATAGCCCAATTGCAACCAACGGCAACTTCTATCGAAAACTTCTACCTTGGATCCGACTAGGCTTCGCACCCGCAACTTGCCATGGCGCTTCGATGTCATCGAAGTCGTAGTCGAAAACCGCATCAGTAACTTTTCATCACATCGAACCATGCTTCACTGACGAAGAACTTAAATTTTTAGAGTCCTTGATCTGTTTTCACCACTTTTAGACCAACGCTATATATCTATATATATATATATATATTATTATAAAAATATCAAAAAATAACCAAGATTTATTTAAATATACATATATAATATACAATAAAATTCATATATATATATATTAATATATATATATATATATTCCAATAAAGACTTTACATGAGAGATCAAACAGAAGACCGCTTAGCGATAAAAGACTTAATTTCAAATCATTTCCCTGTGGACTTCCCAGTGTTGGTGTAGTGGTAAAATGCGTTGCTTACCATCCCGAAGGCCAGCTAGATCAAATCCGACTTTCCTAATGAGTTGCATTGTATTATTTAAGGGCTAAAACTAATTTAAATAAATAAAAATTAAATAAAAAAATATTCTAGGACACTAAAGTATAAATAAAAATAAAAATTAAAAATATTTAAGCATAAACTAAAGCAAAAATAAATAAAACAATTAAAATATTTAACGAAGGACTTGAGTAAAATAAATTAAAAATAACTAATATATATATATAATATATATATATATATATATATAATGTTTCTATTATTACCAATATATATATATATATATAATGTTTGTGTGTTCGTTGTGATCCAAAAAAAATCAAACCAAACGGAAGCAAAAACAACCAAAATCAAAAGGGGGCGGAGCTTAATGACGTCAGAGAAATAATACTCTATGATTGGAAACAATATCCTTTCTGATTGTTACTTCGTACGTCTTGAAGAAAGTCAATATCAACGTTATACAATTCAATCTTTAAATTATTCTAATATATATATATATCTGGTGTTCTTTCTTGCTCTCAATCGTTAATAAATTTGATCTTTAAATTTGGTGATTCTTGTTAACTTATTTTGTGTTAGCGTGATCCCAAATTCAATTTGATTTCTCATATTGGATTACTCTATAATTTTAATGGCTTCTTCACTGATACCATAAAAGAGAATTTGATATTCGGGAAGTTGTACGAATTTATTTGGAATGACTTCAAATGCTTCCGTATATAGTAGTAATATAACATTCATAAAAGTATTTGCACACATACGGACAGACGTACATATTTTTATAGTGAAACTCCTCAATGAAATGGGGGTAGAGCACTTTTAACACTTTCAGGGTATAAACACAATATAATACTCAAATCACCGTCGAGAATTATTTATCAGCGTGTCTCGAAACGTTATCTCGTTATCTTCCACTTTGAAATTTGAATGAAGCAGAGAAAATAGAAGTAATTGCTCCAGGTTTTAACAACAGTTTAGTACGTGCAGGAATGAACATAGCTGTCAAGTGTAGGGTCTGAAAGTTGAATAAAGAAAAAATATGAAAATGATAACAAAAATGAATCACAAGATCTCTTCTCAAAGGAGATTGCATTCGACAGGCGTATTACTCAGATTATACGAAATATTTGCGTGTACTCCATATAAGAGGGAAACACCCCCCCCCCCCTATAGAGAACAAACAGATAGATAGTGGAAATGAAAAAAACATCTGAAGGTGCCTCAGAACAACCTCCTCGAAGGTTTATTCATTTATGCCAGGGAAGGATTAATGGGACGATGAATCGGAAGAATCGATAAAATCAATCGTTTTCGATATCCAGCAGTCTGGAACGGAAATTTTTTTTATAAGAACCTGAGAAAATAAATAAGGTTGGGCCATAGTACGATGAATAACAAATCAGCAAAAAAAAAAAACGGCAATTTTTTTTTAAATGAAATTAACTTTTTGAGATACTGAAAACCACCATTGCTCTTTCTACACCAATTCAATTTACGAGAAAGGAAAGAGCTCATAGTAGTAGTAGTAGTAGTAGTAGTATATTTAGTAGTATCACCACTCTATTTGCCGCATCAGAGAGGCTTGTCCTATATATATTATGAATTATATATATATATAATATATATACTTATATATTTATAAGTATATTATTTGATTTTTGATAATTATTTAATATATATATATTATAATATATACTAATATATATATATATATATTTATATATATATATTATATATATATATATACTTATATTATATATATATATATAGTAGTATAATCACATTTGGGCTGGATGCTAGAAAATACCCTAATCTGTATTTACAAAGTTAAAGGTTAAATGGAATGAAAATATTAATTTAATATCCCTGTATACATATTGTGTGAGAGAGACAGCCTAATGGTATTGGTAAAAATTTTTCCCATTATTATATATATATATAAATATATATATATATATATATTAATATATATATAATACCATTATATATATAATATATATATATATATATATATATATATATATATTATATATATATAGATTATAATGAGTAATATACTATATATATATTTATAGATGAAATAAAAAAATCCTCTAATTTTATATTTTTTTTCTCCTACGTTTCCAACTTTTAGTCTTCCGATTGTTCGAGGGCGGAATTAATAATAATTGAAATAATTAAAATATTTTAAAAGTAAAAATGAATAATAAACAAGAAAATATTTTGAACTTATTAGTAAAAATGAATATTATAAATTTGTACACTTTATATATATATATATATATATATTATATAATATATTAGATAGTTATATATATATTATATAATATATATATTATATATATATATATAATATATATATTATAGTATATATAGTAGTATAGTTAGAATTATTACCAATCGCTATTGCAGTGTTGCCACCTTAACGTTTAGTTAGAAGACATTAAATTGGAGAATGCCTCAAAAACTTAATTAAATAAAGATCGTTCAATTATCTTATTATAATTTGAAATGGACTTTCGTCTATGTTTAATAATGTTGGTTTAGTGCTGGCTATATAAAGGGTTTCTAATATGAGCAGAGATCTGGCGTAGTAGGTTGGTTGGTTTGGGGTGGGCAGATAAGGTAAAGTGCATTGGTTTGGTGTGATCGCAGATAAGCGGTAATGGTTGGTTTGTCTTGCGCAATCAGGTAGTTAGTGGTCTACGGTGAGCCAGATCTGGTTAGTTTTTTTGGGTGCAGCAGATCAGGTAGTTGGTTAGTTTGGGTGCGCAGATCAAGTAGTTGGTTGGTTTTGGTGCGCAGATCAGGTAGTGCTTGGTTGGGTGCCGCAATTCAAGGACGTTGGTTTGGTTCTGGTCCAGTGCGCAGACTCAGATCAGGGTAGTTTGTTGTGGTAGTGGGTAGATCTGGTAGTTCGCTTGGTTTGTGGTGGGCAGATCGGTGGTTGGGTATGGTTTAGGTGCGCCAGATCAGGTTAGTTGATTGTTTGGATGTGCGCAGATCAGGTTAGTTTGTAGGTTTTGGGTGGGTAAGAATTCTGGTAGTTGCTTGGTTTTGGGTAAACATGTCCAAGTAACTAGCTTGGTTGATTTGGTGCGCAGCTCAGGTAGTCTTGGTTGGTGTTGGGTGTGGCAAATCTGGTAGTTAGTGGCTTGGGTGAGTCGGCAGATAAGGTAATGTGGGTTGTTGTTTGCGCAGATCATGTAGTTGGTTGGTTTGGGTGCAGATCTGGTAGTTGGTTGGTTTTCTTGCGCAGATCGGATAGTTTGGTTGGTTTGGTCGTTAATTTAATATCCTCTCCACTGCCACTAACACACACACACACACGACACATCACACATTTCACCCGATTACCTCCATTTAAGTACTTCTTCTTTTCTCTTGGTATTCAAGAATACGCAAGCAGATCAAATTTACCCCTTCCAAATACATTCATCACCTCATTAAACATCTTCAAGAATTTATCCTCTAACATTTCCCGATCCCAGACGACATCCCATAATATAGTTTCGCCCGATAGATAAAAGCGTCGTCGCCTTCACGACGATCACAAACAAGTCAGGAAGGCATGCATTAAGCATGAACTAGGGCAGGAAATAAGTGGTAACTGGACCCTATTAATTTGTCTCTTACGACACGCAGAACGTGAGTTCTGGAAATTCTGTCTCTCACCACCCGATATATATATATAGTTATATATATTATTATTATATATATAATATAATATATATATATATAATATATATATATATATATATATATATAGAACTATATAATTAATATATATAAATATATTATATATATATATATATTAGGAGAGTGTGTGAGCATGAAAATGAATCTGTGGATGCTTATTTGAATTAGAGAAAACCCGTTGATGCGTTTTGCTTTAATGAAAAAGTAGTTATGCTAATTTTATTAGAGGCAATATCATTGAAGAAGCGCTTTTGCCTTAAGAGAACACCAATTTCCAAAGAAGACAGAGAAGTTATCTCATTGCCGCAATGAGTGAACCTCCTAAAGACAAGTCCTTCAAAGTTCCAGTATCAAAATAAATAAAAGAATTCCTTTGTCTTTTAGATTTCAAGTTCTATAAAGCCAATTTGATAAAGGTTCATTCCATGAGATAGGTGTTCCTGTTTCCATATTGTGATGGGTAAGGGAGCTTTCATACTCGTTTATTATATATATATTATATATATATATATAATACCTATATAATATATTATTATATAGTATTATTATATTATTATTATATATATGATTCTACGTATATACTATATATATAATATATATATATATTATATTATATACATAATATATATATATACTATATATACAATATAAAGAACAAAAATTACCTAACGGCAACACGGAACGGAAAGGTCGGATAAAAAAAATTCCGTAGGTAGCCCTCTATGATACATAAAATAGATGTTCTAAGGGGTTTGAAAATAAGGTCTAGGTGGTAGTACGTTAATTTAACGCTATTATGTTAGTTTACGTTACGTTTCTCAGTTAGGTTTGTTACTCTACATTCACTGTGTTGATTAACTGTTGCTGCTCTTTATTGAATTTCATACATTGTCTATTCTCCTTTCATACATTACATATGTAGGCTAACACATATAGGATGTTAAAAAAAAAAAATCATTTTCAATTTTTATATGTACAATAAATAAATCATATGAGATCTATGTAACTAAAAGGGGGGGGGTAATTGATTGGTGAGAATAATGGAACGAGGGAGGGAGGGAGGGCTGTCCCGCTCAACACACATGTTCTTTCCCATAGTCTTTATTGAATTTCAAATAAACGCCAGCAAAAAACCAAGTTCGCCACCGAATAGAATCCAACAAAAAAAATTACTTTTGCTTTTTGAATACTTCTTACGTTAAGATCTTTAAAAAGTTTAATTTTTATTTAAACTTTCGTTGATATACAGTACACAATTTACTAATTTACACTGATTAACTGTAGCCGTTAAGAACTTTCACCCATATATATAATATATATATATATATTATATATAATAAAAAATATATATATATATATGTATCTATATAATATATATATATATATAGTATATTATATTACTATATTTATATATACTATTCCTATATATATAAGGTAAGGTATCATTTTATAATCGATTAATATTCCCTTTGCAAGCTTCTTTTTCCAGCCCGCCACCCCCGCACTTTCTCCCACGTAATTTCTTCACGAAAAAGAAATTGTTCATTAGTTTACATTATTATAATAGGTTGACTCGAGCAACGGAATTTGTGTAGCAACCCGCACCAAAACTCGAATTTTTCCTTGGCCAATAGCACAGCGCCAAAGCACCCAGCTACATTATGAAATTGCTGTAGTATTCTAGGTTTAGCTCTTATTTTTGTTCTGGCTGTTTTCTGTGCCGCTCTGTTTTTCTTCGTTTTCACTCGCGTCTCATATTTTCTGTTTTCAAAACTTCTGTCACCATATTTTCTCCGGTGCGTGTACGTGAGATGACTAGCGCTTGTGTATATTTTTAATTACAAGGTTTTATCGATGTTTTCTGTTTGACTGGGTTGCTCGAGGTTATTGGTATTAGCTAGTTGGATCTGAGAGTGCTCCACGGCAACATTTGATATGTTCGTGTTCGTCGAAGCTCGTGTCTACGCCACTTGGCTGGTGCTTGTGAATAGCTCTATCTTTGATATAATCGGTAGAGACGGTGTTTGAGTGGAGCCTAACGAGACGGAAACATGGGATTATGGGGTTATGTGACGGTTTCATAGTAAGGAGGAAGCTATATAGGGGTAGATTGATGAAAATTCGTAGAAGATGGTTAAGTATCTGCATGGTCGTAGCCTTATATATGCAAACAAGTAATGTCGGTTGAAATGATAAATAATGTATTGTTGCTCGAGGTTTGTTGATTGAGAGTACATTTGTTGAAAGTTGTTGTTAATCTGTATAACCTAGAGTTTCATAGAGAGGGCTATAGTTCTCCGAAATTAATTTTATTTTAGGAGTCAGTAAAGTGTGCTTTGTGTGATCAGTAATAGGGAGAATAGTTTATTGAGTGTTGTCTGAAAATTCCATATATGTTGTTATTTTTGTGCAGAGATCGATCCGATTGATATAGCCTTGAACGAGTGATTTCGTGCCTAATTGAACAAGTGTGCGCTTGTAGATAAGTCGTAGCAAGATGTTGTAGTAGCATTGTATCTAATCTTTTAAAATTGTAAGACAAATGATTTGATGGGAAAAAATGATTGATTGGTATGATGAATAATCTGCATTTTATACTTAACAATCTGATTTTGATGCGAGACAGTGGGTATTGATTATAAATTAGAGTTCTATTGACAGGTCGCTAGTGATAATTATAAAGTTGTGGTTTATAGCTTTTATTTAATAGAACAAAGCTAATTTGTTGGGTGACGATACTGATAGCGAATTATCTGCATTAGAAATAAATTGCAGAATGATCAAAGTTCTATTGTCTTAAATAATTTAATTGCGATATTTAGTGAGGTTTGGTATTGAGACCGTTGGGGTATGTGCGTTATGTGCCCTATGTTTCCTTTGGGTTTTTCAATTCTTTATATGTGATGAGGGTTATTGAAAGAATGTAGATCATTGATATTAGAATGGGTGGTGGTGGCAAGGGGTGTGTATATTCTAGGATGACATGAGAATGGTATTGGATGTGGATATAGGATTGCCCTACATATTGTGCATTGCATAGTGATATTTGGTTTTGTGTGGTATTGGGTATGAGAGTTTGGCTAGGATGGGTATGGTATAACTGAGGTATCATGTTTATAGATTGGCTGCTACGATAATGCAGTAAGATTTGGTTGTGTAGGTCGAGGCACCAAGCACTCCGGAGATGAAGTTACTGTCAGATCTAAGTGCAGTGAGCTTAGAGTCATAGTGTGCTTAGTTTAAATATTTTCAGGATAATATGTTGGTATGAAATAACAGAGGAACAAGATGAATGCCATGGGTGTAGTTGGAAAGTTTTTGTTGAAATGAAAGCTGAAGGGATATAGGTCTGTTGAAAATTAACTATTAGTGGATGCTAAATGAGACAAGTTATTCAAGTTGTCGCTTAAAAGGTTCACTATGAGGCTTTTGTTTTTTTTAATTGAATAAATGATAATATTTTTTATATTATATATACTTTATAAATAAATAATTTTACGTTAAAATAAGTATTATTAATTATTGTTGATTCAAAGTTAAAAATAAAAAAATCGGTAGTGAACTGCGAGTGAGAACGGTTCCTGAAACTTAACGACATCTTTGTTACTGTTTTCTTCAATAGAACGGAATTATACGATTAATTTCTTATTTATCTTTTTCCCGTGAAGTAACCTTATAGTACGGTAAAGTTACACACTCATTCCTTTGAATAACGATTGCTTCACCTTCCTTATTATATATTTGTGTTATACTATATATTTATATAATCATATAATATGTATAGTATATATATTATACATATTTATTATTTATGATACTACTATATCTTAGTATAATATAGTCACTACTATACATTATATAGTATATATAACTTATATTATATATTGATATTATATATTTATAATTTTTAACTTAATCATAATATATATATTATAATATATATGTAGTATAATTTATCGCAACGTGAGGTGCTGTTTATATCGATATATATATTATTGACTATTAATTATAAATATGTAGTATATATATATATATCATATAAATATACTATATATATACTGTGTATAGCTATCATATATATATAGTATTATACTAGATATATGTATATATATTATTATATATTACTATCTATTATTATCTAAATTATATTATTATATTATATAATTATATATTTATATATCATTAGTATATATATTATAGTATTATATATTAATAGTATATATATATTATATTATTTATATATCTTATATATTATATATAAGAACGTATATATATATATTACTCTACTATATATATATAATAATATATATAGTAGTGATAATATAATACTATAGATATGTATATTATATATATAATTATATTATATTATATATATATATATCAGTATTACATATTATTTTATATATATATAGTATATTATTTATATATATAATTAATAACTATGAGATAGTATATAATATATTTGGCGATTCCAATAGTACTCATATCTATATGTATATATATTAAGCTCATATAAATATAGATATTAGCTTATGTGTCATACTTTCGGCTTAAAGAGCACATCGTTAGCACTCTCAATCGTGACACGCTCCATCATCGCTCATAACTATATATGCGTGCGTGCGATTTATCATCGACTATATATAATAAGGCTCTCAACTACTCTGACTACTCACCTCATCGTGTTATTCTATGTACCCTGTACTAACATCCTCTCTGGTGAGCGCGTATATAACAGTGACTACGATATAAATAAGCATCGACACATTCCCTGCTTCCTACTAGATCGTCACTTGGATCATAGTATATCTATTAGTCACGATTTCGCTACTAACGGACTGTGACTCTCTAGCTCAGTTCTGTGTCTCGTGTTAAGCTTATAGGTCGAGTGTACCTCTTGGCAATTATATCTCTCACATCATATAAATAGAGAAATCTTCATCATCGATTTCTATGCATCAGCAACGTATTCACGTGGTGTGTCTTGTTCGCTGATATTGGTCTCTACAACGGGCCATAATAGTATCGCGATATCCACAGCAATGTTAGCCTTCGATTTGATTTTTATCAGATCTCTCCAGTCCCTATGAAGTATGAGATGCTCGATCATATCTGCTGGTGGTGACATATGTGTAGTATAACAGGTACCTCTCGTACAATACTCGCACTTGAGTTGCGAAATCGCGTTTCATCAATAACACAGCTATATATTCTTGTGATTCTATATAAAGCACACCTTCTATGTGCCTCTAGAAGCCCACCGTGAGCTTTTCCATACTATTTAATGTCCTTTTCCTCCTACCTCCGCTAATGTGAATATATCTCTCTCATATACGTTTGGTGCAGTGAAGCATCTATAATCTCTCACGGCCCTATATACTGTCCATCGATACAGGTCTTTCGTGATGTATCGCAAGTTTCGTTCAGTGTGTGAACTATATTATATTATATATATAGTTATTATATTTATATGCCCTCCTCTCATGCAATATAATTGCATACTAGCATGTGTATATTCTGCTCACCGAGTGGTTACGATATACTCTTTTAGGCAATACCGTTATAATATACTCTCTGTTCAGGAAGTGTAAAGTATGCTAATTCTCATTGCATGAATATCGCTCGTTCCCATATAGTCCTGTGATACCTGCGCATGCGTGAGGTGAATGAGATAAGCATGCTACATTTACTGTCAATGTAATCTATTATAGATTCATATCCGTGAAAGTGCTCATTTTGTGTAGATCTCAGATAACGATAAGTAGATACTTGTGGGTTAGTTAATATATATAGAGTTGGCTAGCTGTCCATTACTTGTGAGTATGATAACCTCAGTCTCCTGCACTATAGGCTCATTATATTAAGTGTGTTAGTGTGTCATCAACTTCTCACCTCGATTGCATTATGTGTCTCGCACCGATTGTCTACCTACGCATATATATTGCGACTCCAATATAGACAAGCTCGAGGTTGACTTTAAACCAACTCTTTACGTCTCACGCACATCTCCCTATATAATCTGTTCCTCTGATCTCGATTTGCCGAAAATAAAGGCACTGTCTGTCTCTTAGTCCAGTAGTACTTGATATATCAAGATGCTCCTCCGTGTAATATTCATATATATCTTAGGCATAGATATCTATAACTATATACAGACAATATATATAATGATGATATATATGTACGGCAGGAGTATAATGAATATAGCCTCTCCACCTACCTGTTCATACACACATTCGCTAGCTTGGTGATATGGGCATGTGGCCGGGGGAAATGGCATTTTGCATCTTGATAGCTTCAGAGTGCTCTAGGTGAGTACCTCTTTACATACTCCGAAGCCTGTTTCTTCGTATCTTGATGATCAAATGATAGAGTCTAAGATCAATTATGCATATCAGTACGCTTCTGGATTATAATCTAACAGGTTGCAATATATCTATTATATAGTATAGACTTACTACTATATACTACTTATATTATATTATATCTTATACACTAGTTATTTTGGTGATTACGATAGTTATAGTAATATAAGTGGCAGAACTAAGTAGTATAAGTATGAACTGTATACTAAGTTATACAGCTGACTATTAACCGCCGCCCAACCCCCTCACCGTGGCAGACCCCTCACAACCACCCTCCAACTAACACAAACCACACAATGATCATCAATACTAGCTACCCACACTTACCACCGTCACCGCACCCGGACTACCTTTATATTTTTATCTACTAAATAAATGCTGACGGAGCAATAGAGTACGAGAACCGTGAGACTGTAAACATCCACGCATGTATATTGGTGGCACCAGTATTAATACCTCTTGTCAGCATTTCCTCTGTTCAATATTCCACTATCTCGATGCGGTCATCGCGTGGTGATTTAGCTCGCTTTCTTTTTATAATCTACATGCGACTCACACAGTCACACTGCTCGCCTCAGACAGTCTATATAAGATATTATTAGATTGTTCATATATTTTGAAAATGGACTCATATTATACTATATAATAATTACGTATATAAACATTTATAGAATAATCAAATTATAATATAGTGTACCAGATCATATCTATATATATACTAGTAATAACTACTCATATATATATATAGTAATTAATTCATATAATATAAGTTAAATATAAGTAAGACGTTATTGCGATGCTTTATTTCTTTTTAACACTGCACATTAACGTGGAGTAGAATTATATAGTTGTATAATTTATAGTTTAAATAATTTATAAGTGTAAGTAATATACTATTTACTATGGCTATGTAATATAACTACTGACGATACTAGTTTAATCTAACTATACCCACTTAATCGTATTACTGATATGTATAGCTCACAAGAAGGATAAAATAAGTCATACAATATGTACTCCATTATAATAATATTTAAGCATCCATATATTTCAACTATATATATTACTATATATTATAATTATACTATATATATATACTAATATACTATGTATATATATAAAATATTAAAAATCATATTTAAATAAATATAAAACTGCTTACAACGTTTCGACCCCAAGTGCAGAGTTCTCTTTCAGATTATAAACAGTGTTAATTAAAGATGAAAGACCTTTTTGCAAAGGGAGGTTTTCTCTCGCCTTTAGCATTGGTATAAACCTGAATGATAACTAACCCTGCGTTCTGGGGTTTGAACGATGGATATCTAATTAATTATTTTTAGTGGTTTTATTTATACGTTTTACATCTTAATAAGGTGTTAGGCAAACTAGAAATACAAAATGACATAAAATACAAAATGAAAAAGAAAGAGACTTTACTAAAATCAGACATAGTTTACAAAACTTCTACCATTTGTATGTGACAAAGAAATTATTAGAATAAGTGGTTGAAACAAAAACTTTAATGTGCCATATAAGCTTAAGCATCCAATCATCTTCGAAAATAAACATCATGTCACATAGATATTATTATAAGTATTTTCCAATAAAATTAATGAGCATTTTTAGGAAAACAGAGAGTTTAAATATATTTGAAATAAAAAAATATTAATCTTGAGAAGCTAAGTTACTTCAAGTTGTAACTCGAACTGATTAGGACAATCGTCATAAGTGTTGATAAGAAAACCTTTCATGGAAGACCAAGTGAGAAACTTATGAGTGATATGCCCAGTAATGGACTTGAAAGTGACATACATCCTTTTACAAATATAGGCATAGATGCATTTGACCCATTTTTAGTTGAAAGAGGAAGAGTTAAAAAGTGAGAGCAAAAATTAATGGATAGCTATATTTCAATGTTTTCCTAGTAGTATAGAGCTAATCACTTTAGTTTATTAGAGCATGTACATTAAAAATGATGTCCTGTTATCTCAGATGTCTTTTTAACGGTTTTCATAAGCCGCAAGAGGTAATGTTATAGTCTCCATTTCCGATCATGATTGCCTAGGACACACGAATCTCTTTGTACGAGCGAAGGTGAGCTCGATTTATAAGGTATACTCCATCGTGCACAATAATCGCTCTCACAGGAAGTACAATCAATGTTAGGAGGCAGAAAGAACTTACATGTGGATATTCCAGCTAACCTCATGCTTCTCTTAAAAGAGTCATTTTGAATAGCACTGTTAGAAACTGGAGAAATGTTTTTACGAGCTTCGCTCTCTAGACACCATGCTGAATTAGTTGACTAGATAGACATTAATTGAATTACTTTATTTCTATGAGATTGAGTTTCATGTATGATTAAACAAACCGTACGTACCCCAATAACAAGTTACCAATTGACTTAGAAAATTTTGAAGACTTGGATCCCTTAACCATCTACTACTCTTAAACTGCAACATTAACATTGTCTTACCAGGTTTTTCCCGAAATAGGGTTGTTTATCTTACTAGAAGATGTGATACAGTGTCGTGGTTATTCATTGCAGATCTATTTTGGTATTTACAAGAATATTTGCTTTTACTGCAGAAAAGAAGTAAATGGATAGCAGAAAGTGAATTACACATAAAAGGCCATTTAGTTATTTTAATAGATGACATTAAACCGAGAAACATGTGGAATTTAGGAAGAATTTTAATGGTGTATAAAGATAATTCAGACAGAGTAAGAGTAGTAGATCTAAAAGTGAACAAAGACAAAGATAAATTGAACTACAACAGTTTAAAAAATGATACCACCAATTTACAATAATTTCATCTTGGTTTGAAAGAAGGCACAGAACTGTTAAAAGAAAACTATTAACTAAAAATAGTAAGAATGCTTAATATTCTTAGCGAAAAGAGGGAATGTATTATATTTTACAATATAAAAAAAAAGGATAAATACTGTTGTATGCACCAATTGTGGATGGGACATTTGCCTCCGACTGACCCAAAACAAAATATCAGAAGAGTAAAAATTGAATGCAGGAAGAAAAACTGCTTAGGCAATCAGATTGCATGGTGAGGTGATACACAGGGCTTGCAAAAAGAGAAAAGGCAAAAGAACGACAATAATACATTAAAACAATAAATTCAAAGTAGAAAGAAAATACTATTGGCAGATACAGTTTACTAATAAAAAACAACAAAGCTACTGAAGCCAAATACTGACTTTGTCTAAACTAAAAAGTAAATGAGGTAAAGTGCAGGATTGAACTTCAAGCAGCTCAAGGAAGCTACAGAAGAGAATAAAGAGCTAAAGTGTTCCACAAGGAAGAAAATTATTGAGGTGGAATCCAAGCTAACAAGGGCAACTAAAGAAATTCTTCAAGTAACTTTAAAAATAAGAATTGAAACAGCCTTACAACCAAAGAAACCCCATATCCCATCTATTCTGAAAAACCTATTCATCAGTATTGAAGGTCAGTTGACGATAAAGTTATTATAGTTGTAGTTGGTGTAAATGTTGCATGAATGTAAAAATAACATAATGAAAATATATTTTATTGCTTCAAAGGCTAATAAAAAAAGTCACGTCTAAATGACAATACATTGGATTAATAAGAGAATTTTATTTTATGTATAATTATTTATGTAAATATATATTATGTTTTGCATTCATATATTTTTATACAGAACCTGTTCGTACTTTAGCTATTTTCAAATAAAAATTGGTGATAGGATCATCATCAACATTGTTTTTAGTTAACGTTGAAAGGATCAACTCTTGATTTACTCCGATTTGCATGGGTATGGGTGGGAAATGGGGAATTGTCTTGTTCCATTTTGTAATAGTAATTATAGTTCTGTGACAGCCCCTTTCTTGTTACAATTTACAATGAAAAGGGTAAACTGGGACATTTATTGTCCAGTTTCAATATTTAAGGGTAAGGGTGGGACTTTGACAGCTGTTGACCTGTTCGAATTTATAGGGGTAAGGTGGAACTGGTACAACTGATAATGGGATAGGATGGACTGGGAGACCTCCTATGTTGTTCCAATTTATAAGGTTTAAATTTGGACAACTACGATAACTGTCATGTTCCACCCTTTTAATGTCCCGGGACATCTCAAAGTGTCAGTGGACGAGAGTCAGGATGTCCAGGGAAACTGATGTTGCGAAACATTTTGAGATCTCTCGTGTCATCCTGTAACGTTCTAGGATATTTTGAAAGTTCTTGGAAAATATTGGGACGTATAGGAACACATTGAGATATCCGGGAAGTCACAGGATATCCCGGGCAACGTAACGCCCGAAACACAGATGTCCCAGGACATCCAGAGATGTCATTGACGTGGATCATATTCAAGGACTGTCCCAAGTTATCTCAAAGGGCTCCGTAAGATGTCTTGGGACACTAACGCTTTGAAATATTTTGGGACATTTTAAGTTATTCCGAGACAACTCAAAATGTCCCGGGATATCTCAAAATGTGGACACTTTGATACTTCTGATGGGGATAAATTCCTCTCAGCTGTCCCAGAATTATTTCGAGTTTCGTATGATCATTTTGAGTTGCCCAGCACATCCTCGAATAAGTGAGACACTTTAACACATGCTATCCTGTATATGTAATAAGGTCGCTGGGACAAGTGCCCTCTGGGCATTTTGAGTTGCTTTCATGAGACAGTACCTGAGAAGTAGCCGTGGCACAATGATGAATCTCTCTCATCGACGGTTCGGTGTAGCCCATAGAAGTTCAATATATTCTGATCAAAAAGACCCCGCAGACATCTGCAGAAGTGGCAGTCGGGGCGTTAGCTGGAGTGTCGAATTCTCCAGTTTATATTTTCAATATAGACTCTCCCATTCGCTCATAATAATCTAGATAATTGCCTCGGCAACTATCTCCAAAGTATGTCCCTAACGGTTACCCATCGTTAGCTGATGTCTTATGCAACATTTAGAATACATGTCTGGAAATACCATTCTAATATTAGTAGTACACATAGAGACTATATCTCGATATAGCTGTATTCAACTACGTTTGTATGGACATCGTAATAAATAATCCAGAACATCTCAAAAATTTCCCAAGACTATCATCAAAATGTTATCGTGAGCACTTTGTGATGGTCCCAGAATGCTTTTCGATAGTATCTCACATAAGGATTCTTAAAGTATGTACCTAAAATAACCGTCTCTCAAAGTATACTTCAAAATATAGTCACCGTGTATCAATTATTTAGATATGATTCGCTCATTTATAGAGTTTCCTCGTCTTTTTGAATTCATCGCTATACGATAACAATGTCACCCGCTCTCTTTTTCATAGTAATGTCCATGAGGGTACACTCTCAGTTAGTCTCCTCTGTAGGAAAAATTCCAATAGTGTCACGGTGTATTGTAGTAGACTGTATTTGAGGAACTAGTGCTTCTTGGTAATTGGTTCAGGGCGATACTATGACTAGGTGCATGTCTCTATGTGGACATCTATTGTGTGGTTCCCAGTAATCACCTGATCTTAATAAGTGCTCCAAAGCAAATTTGGTAAATTGAATAATGCTTATAGCGTGTGCTATATGTATATACAGTAGTGCGAGACGTGTCTTATATAGTATTTTTTGCCTTGGATACTTTTTAGAGATGTCTCGGGACAATTCTAGTAAAGTATCGTGTCCCATCATGACACACACTACTCTTTAATAGAATGTATTTTGAACTGTCATGTATGATACTAATATATCATCTAATTTCATTCAGATCGCGCGACACTTTGAATAGTATATCCTGCTAACACATTTTACGAATGTCCCGGAGTACTTTATTAAAGTATCTACTCTAGAGCGTTTCTCCAAACGTATCCGTTATTGAAATAAATACAATCAGGAGTGGTTACTAGTATATAAGTTATTATTTCTATTATAAATTGCGAGGTAGAATATAGGTGTTAAATTTCGTTCTATGTGCAACGAATTTCTAATGGCATTTAGTAAAGTGATATTAAAACTGTATATAGATTTATCTGCGCCAGTATACTTAATATATAAATGAGATAGAAATATAGCAAGTACACTAGTTACATGCATTAAGAGTAAGAAGTCTCCAACATTTTTTTATATTATAGTGATAACGTTCGTAAATGAAGAGTGAGATACTAGAAAGCCACTTAAAAAGTTAGTTATGCATATTATATCTTCGGAGAAAAAAAATATACATCTTACTATATGAGTATATATTACTTATGTATATCGGAAATTATTCAATATGATTATTGATACATCGGATTACAAGTGGTAGGTGTTAAATGCATATATTAGTAATTCGTTATTCAAAATATTATTTATGTATTACTATATATATTTACTTGAGTGAGTACTACCTCATACTATAGGCTAACTCAA
>JABUQX010051553.1:2500-40432 GCA_015478945.1 Trachelipus rathkii | reverse complement strand
CCTACTAAATTAAATCCATTTTCCCTCCAAAAATATAACGGAAAACTTAGATGCCACACCCTGAAGATTTTTCAGCCACACCCCCAAAATTTTTTCAGCCAATGAGCAAGCATTTCTGCTGTTACGTCATGCTATTCTAGCGATGAAAACGGGACATTACAGGACATTTGGGACCTGGTACCATTATCTCCAAGTTATTGTCCTGAAAATTACAAGTTCGATGAAAAAAACGGGACATTCAGAATTAACCTTTTCACCTATTTATTATTATTATTATTATGTATTATTTATTATTATTATTATTATTATTATTATTATTATTATTATTATTATTATTATTATTATACTTTTTATCCCCAAGACTGGGGGTTAGGTGCGTACATGCATCGGGAAAGAAAAGCAGTAGAAGAATATGACAAAAGTCGAAAAGAAAGCCCAGGCCTACTGCCAACTCTGTACCATTAATTAGTAAGAACTCGTCGCAGTCAGAAAATCCACCATAGAGCTTCACGGGACCGCGACGGATCCTCACTATGGTAAATAGTCAAGTGATAGG
This sequence comes from Trachelipus rathkii, assembly GCA_015478945.1. NCBI lineage: Eukaryota > Metazoa > Arthropoda > Malacostraca > Isopoda > Trachelipodidae > Trachelipus > Trachelipus rathkii. The sequence continues at coordinate 39,876 of JABUQX010051553.1, read as the reverse complement.
GTTCATCCCCCTGCGCCCAGGTGCGGCCAACAACCATTACCCCCTCACAACAAACCGCCGCTATTCTCTCCTATTCATGCACCTATTCTATCTCTCCCTGGCCAAAAACTCAACATTTCTCTCCTGCCAGACATTCCTTTTACGACTCAATCCACTTTTCTTCGCTCTCCCAGCCGGTCGGTTCCCACACACTCACCACTATACCATCCGCTTAACCAACCGACTATACAATTCATTCCTATTCCACATGACCAAAACCATCTTCAACATAACTTTCAATTTATTCTCTCGTTCTTACCCCTTATCTTCACACCCACGAACTCTCTAATACGTTCATTCCTCATTTTATCAATTCTTCTCACACCTAAGCACGCCCCTAACAGCTATGTTCCATCTGAGAAAACATTGAACTTTAGCATCATATACTTATTTATTCCAGGACCATAGTTTCCACTACTATACAATAACATAACAACGGGTAACAAACATACCCTCATGCAAGACCCTAGCGCACTACAGACTTAGTAATTTTACATTTCACCAACGATTTAATTAATTGCACCAGCCACCCTTCCTGTGCCATTCACAACTTTCCTACTACACACTGCATCATCCATTCCCTTCTCATCCAAACATATACCCTAAATATTTTAAACTCAGACAGTGTTCCAGCTGCCCTCACCATCTAACCATTAAACTTCACACTGCAGGGACTATCCTCACTCACAACCATAACCTATACTCTTATCTAACGTTTACTTTCAAAACCTCTCCTTTTACACACTCTGCCAAATTCTAATTACCAATCCTTCTCAAACTCTCTTCAGATTCGCCACAAAGAACCAAATCATCCCGCATATAATAGGTAGATATTAATAGCAGTATTATTATTAATTATTATTCATTAATATTATTATTCATTAATTATTATATTATTATTATTATTATTATTATTATTATTATTATTATTATGTTGCCGATGGATGAGCAATTGCGATTCAAGTATGCTGAGTTTAAAGCTATTTAGGTCGATATGTTAATGAAAAGCAGACCCGATGATGCAGGTAGTAGGGAAAGTTGGTACTAATTAATCCTGGCGCGATACAAAGAATTCAGTCTTGAGGGGCTAGCGTTTGCCATGAGAGGTGTTTACTGGTGTTACATGTATAGTAGTGCAAACTATCGTGCTGGAATAAGACGTATAGATCTAAGGCCAATCTTCTTTAGATGGTTGGCAATCTTTGGTGGCATTTTAGGTGTGTGAGGAATGAATGCGATAAGGAGTTGTGTGTTGTGGAAAAAAGGTATATATGAGAGAATAAGCGAAAATGGGACCTTTATTAGACCAGGGAGCAATAAAAAATTTTAAATTGTAAAATTTTTTAAAACCAAGAAATACATTTTATGATCCTAAGGAAAAAATCCAAAATAAGAGATTTATATTTATTTTAAATTAAAATTGTGAAGTTTCTTAAAGTCGATTTTGTGTACTTTTATTGTCTTAAATGCAAGATTTTTTTTCATTTTCAAAAATTATTTTATCTTGTTAGTTAAATTATTTTTGTCATTAGATATTTATTAGGTTAAATAAAAATTAAACAATACCATAGATTAAATGCACAGCCGGCTTACGTGTAATGCATGAGCCCAGACGCTCGCCTGAAGCAGCTTCGCTCCAAATGCGCGCTGCTCGGCGGAGACGTTGCCGATGTAACAAACTATATCGCGCTGCCCCGAGTAAGGTTGGAATATATAGTAAATATAATGTAAAATATGACTAAGGACATTACCATGCTATAGTATTAAAGTTTATTACACTCTCATCAAAATTAATGGGACAATGAGAAAATTCGTAAAAAAAACCCTCAAATGAAATAATTCTCAGATAGCATACCAATTTTCGATTTTAATTTTTTTATTGCTCCCTGCCGTTTAATAAAGGGGCCCGAAAAATGCTTTAGCCGTCGCTTGCCGGTCATATGGAAAGGGTGGATGATTAGATAGTCTGCTGGTTAAGCATATGTATAGTGGTGAGTCTGCTGGAAATCGACCGGCTGTAAAACCGAAGAAAAAGTGCTTGAATCAGAATCTGTTGAATTGGGAAATTTATCTACTGATTGTGAAATTTTTGGTGAACAAGAAAAAAGACAAAAAACTGATGAGAGTGATACCACAGTAATTGTCTTTTGCTGTCTTGTAATGCCTTTCGGTGAATTTAAAATCAACTGCAACCAGCTCTCACTTATGGGTAAGGGGGGAGGGTTTCCTTTCGACTTATGTTTATGTTCTACTACTCTTCTGTTTCCAGCGTATGTTGTACACCTTACCTCCAATCGGGACGAAAGGTAGAAATATTATTATTATTCATTATTATTATTAATTATTATTATTTATTATTATTAATTTATAGAAATTTAAGGCAGCCTGAAAAAATGTATTGTTCCTATGTTGAAGAAAGTAAAGTGAAAAAATGTTTCAGAGACAAATTTGAATCAGAAAAGCAAAGTATTCTTTGCCAAACTTGTGAAATCGAAATTTCCTTTCAGTTTTTGTCAAGCAAGTTGAGTGAGAAGTAATTAAAGGTAAATTTGGATTTAAACATTACTCGTTTGTAAAAATAAGTTTATTATTTATCATATCATAGTTTACAGCTGCCACTTGGATCCCCAGAACTGGGGGTGCCGCGGGCTTCGCCAAATATATTGCCACCAGAAAATCGTGCAGGCATGTATTGTAAGATTTCTGAGATTACAAATAAATGTTAGCCAGCAATCACTGTCGCCTCTTACGTCAGGCAGAGATACTTTGATGAATTTTTCGTGCTCCTCATCAACTAGGATATTATTATTATATTTATTATTATTAATTATTATTATTATTATTATTATTATTTATTATTATTATTATTATTATTATTATTATTATTATTATTATTATTATTATTATTTCAGTTTTTATATAGCTCTGCTTTATTTTATAAACTAATCTGCCAATTCCTGTTTGGTAGTAAAACTGTGACTGTTCTTATGCAATTCCTCACAAGGATGCCATCATCAGAATATTTCAGAGCCTCGTGTTACTTATCCCTGAATTGTGCAATTTCTGTCCTACCAAAAACTCTCTACAGAAAAAGCAATTTACTCATTCCTCTTCTTCCTTCCGACTCATTCAGTACTTTATCACTTTTGGTGGAGTACTTATCTTCCGACTCATTCAGTACTTTATCACTTTTGGTGGAGTACTTATTTTTAACTGCTCCACAGTTGCATTACCTTCTGCTAAAACTGAACTCGCTGCTCAAACTTTTGCCTTTAATTATACTCAAGATAATTTCTCTTCCCCATCTCTATAACCCCCCCCTCTCTCCCTCACTCCAATTCATTTATCTCTTCTAACAGATTTTCTGTTGAAAATTTTTGTATTTAGTTTATATTTCCGTTTCTTCAATGGAACTGCAGTGGTTACTACCCATACTTGCAAGAATTGAGTAGACCTATTGAACTGCATACTCCAAACGCCATATAGGCCTCCAAGAAGTACAATTGTGTAATCGTGTTTTTCTGCAACCATTCAAATACAGGTTGCCTCTCGCTTCTCAAAATCGTTTCGCTAATGATAGAGGTGGTGCGGCGACGCTGTTCCATGAATCAGTTCCGTTCACCCATATCCCCGTTCCAACTCAGTTACACTCGGTAGCTGCCCGTGTCCTCCTCGATTTCTCGTTTACCTTGTTCTCTGTGTACCTTGCTCTTAGCTGCAGCTTACACGAGGGAGGAGAGGACCTTTTCGGACTGTTTCGAAATCTCCGTCCACCCTTGTTGGTGTTTGGGGATTTTAATATTCCCCACCCAATGTGGGTGACTCCGTTTCGTCACCAAACGCGGATTTGCTGATAGGTATTTTTAACAGGCTCCCCTATTGGAGATGATTCTATTCACACAAACAAGGCTTAACCAACGTTAAATCCGCTGCGTTCTCGGCCAACTATTTATCTGTCTTTTTCTTTCCTGCGGATGCATTTGATGCAAGGATCGGTTCTTTTATGTTTGTTTGCGGCGATGTTCTGGGTGGCGGAGAATCCCCATTCGCTCTTGCTGTGTGTCGTCGGTTCTCCTGACTAAGTCAGGAGGTGGGAAAAAACGCATATACACTGGCGCTCGGGCTACATCGCGTGGTTGCTAAACAGTTAAATGTGGATGCGAATCAGACAAGAGATAACACCTACATTAGTAGACAGTACTAATTTGGTCCTCCATTAAAGCCCGCCGCTGCTTTTGTTCGATATAAACTGGAGGACTAGGCTTGTTTTTTTGCGAGGACGTTTCCCACGGTCGACCTGATTGTGAGTCATTATCTTACTTCAGTGTATGGTGTTGATGCTTAAAATTCTCGCATGCAGTGCAAGCGAGCAATCGAAATGGGCAAGGTGCAAAGACAGACATCCCGTAGACACTCATTTGCGCACTTGGCGTATTTGCTGATGAGCTTGATTCATTTTGCTACTTGTGCTATAACGAGATTCTCGGTAGAGAACCACCTTTCGCGATTTGATCGTGAGCCTACTGATCGCGGCTTCTCTCAGTTCATACAGACAGGAGGATCATTCATCCAATCGACTCCTTCAGCCGAGGCACCATCTATGCCTTTGCAGTACTCAGATGGAGCACTTTGGCCCTGAGGGTTGTTTTCAATACCAAAGTGAAAAATAAAAACCTTTCGATCTCCCATCGCCACTTGCCTTCGGATGTTTCTTTCTCCTCCCTTTATATAATCGAATCTGGGCTAGGAGAGTGTCTTCCTTCAGTTTGGTGGAGGTAACGCTTATACGCGCATACCCATTTCCACCACTTGGAAAGGACCTGCTAACAAATCGCAAAGACAAAGCTATCAGGGTTGGTGGATTTTTTTTTTTTGATAATTTTTTTAAAAAAAAATAAAAAAAATCGATGATTTATTTTTAAGTTATAATGATATTAGGGAATCACCAACCCCTTTTCTTATTATTTCGAAAAAAAAATTAGTAAATAATTCTAATGTTTACCTAATTAAAATCTTTTTAGCCTAATTAAATAATCCTATTATCTTCAGTCCTCTTTTTCCCCAAGACTGAGGGTAAGGTGCGTTGATAAGCATGCGGAACAGAGTGAGTAAGAAAGAACAAAAAGGAGGTCAAGTCGAAAAAGAAAGCCGCAGCCCTTACCTTATTTAAGTGAGCAACTCGTCGAGTCAGAAAAATCCACCCTAGAGCTTCACGGGCCCGTGACAGACCCTCACTATGGCATATCGTCAGGTGTATGGTTCATGGGACCCCTGGCCCAGGTGGCCAAACGCATGGCCCCTGCACACAACCGCCATTCACGATGGAATCCTAATTATGCACCTTTTAATTTCTCGCATACTGGCCGAAAGACAAACTCACATTTCTCTCCTTCAAGACATTCGTTTACTGACTCGTCAATTCCACTTTTTCTTCGGTCTCCCCATAACCTAAATAATAATAAGTTTAGTAAATAATTATTATCTTAATTTAATTAAATAAAATGATTTAAATAAATAAAATCTATATATATATATATATATAATATATATATATATATATAATATATATATATATAATATATATATATATAATAGTATAGTATATATATTATATATATATTATAATAATATATACTATTATATATAATATCGGTTATATATATTATTATATAATATATTATCATATATATGTATATATATATATATAATATATATATTAATATATATATATTATATATATATAATATATATATATATATAATATATATATATATATATATATAGTATATTATATATAATATATATAATACATATTATATATGAGTAATCTAAATTTATTTATTTCTTATTGAAAATGATTGGAACTACATTGATGAATTTGCTAATTATATAGATGAAATATACTTATCATTAAGCAGGTGATAACTAGGAATAATTATTATTTAGAAAAAAGAAAATTTGCCTAAAAAAATCAAAAAAACCTGAATTTCTTGTTCTTCGAATAAAAAAAATTCAAATTGATTTAATAAACTGATTAAATCAATTTCGATTTAAAATCGAAAAATTATCAGTGTCACACCCTGCATGACAACCAACTGGTAAATTTTTCTCTAGAAACAACTATCACCAACACCTGTAAGCTGATGGTGAAGATGGTGCTAATTCGCCTTCCCTCACAATTAAGAGAGCCTCACATGCATGTTGTTTCCGAACCATCAAAGTTGGGGGGGGTTCAGGAATCATCATCATTTCACACAGGAAATTCTTTCTTACGGTTGGACGCCACGATATCTGTAAGTACACTTTCTCCTCTAATAAAACGATCCTGACTGCTTTCTTCAAACCTTGAGTAGGCTTACGATTCCAAACCATTAGGGGATAGGAGTTGCTCGCAAAAGGCTTGCGACTCAGCTGGGATCTTGGAGGACAACTTCCCCCCGTCTTTCTAACAGTGCTCTTATGGTCTGGTTGATCTTTCGGGTTCCGCTGGGCAAACACCCTCCATCTCATGTCATTATTTGAACACTGGATCGATGGAGAGTGCCTCAGGCAAAGTGTACTCGGTGTCCTGCTTTTTTTTGCTTTCAAAAAATTTCATAGTGTCATTGCAAGCATTCCCTATCCTCGGTTCGGTGCTCTCTATGTGGACGACATGGCGTGCATTTCTGTAGTCAAACTTTCATGCACGGAATGACAGATGTAGCTGCTGTCAATGGGGTAGCTTCGTTGTGTGATTCACTGGGTTTACTTTCTCTGTAAATAAGACGAAGACCGTGCTTTTCCGTAGGTGTAGTAAACGGGATAGATGAGGTGAATTGTCTCTCCTTTTCTAACTGTATCGCTCACCCATCCGCCCGAGTCGAAATTGAGGTTTTTGGGTCTGTTATTGAATGTCCGTCTAGCATATCTCCCACATATCCTCAATCTAAAGAATAACTGCCGCTGCTCATTGGACCTCTTACGCCACCTTGCATCTACATATTGTGGTGTTGAACGAAGGGTTATGCTTCGCTTGCTGCTCATTTTGGTCAGGTCAAAGTTAGAATATGCATTTGCGATATACGGACAGACATCTCCAGCATATTTGCGCCTTCTTGGCCTCATACAAATTGAGGGTCTGCGGATAGCTCTTGGGGCATTTCGTTCTTCACCAAGGAAGAATTTGAAGGGCGAGGCTGGGGTGCTGCCCTTGTCTCTATAGAGAGAACATCTAATGTGCTTCTTGTTTCTCCACCTATAGGTCTCCAAATCATTGGCTTTGACTCCTCTCATCGGCAAGTTCCTTTCGTAGCCCTCTCCTATTGGCTGTTTGTTTAGTGTAGCTCTGTCTTCCCTTTTCTCCAACCTCCCTTTACGGGCTGTTTGAAATATAAACTACAGTGATAATTTGCCCCATTTTGGTTGTATCGCCATTGTGGTGTGCATGATTGTCTGCTTTATCTAAAATCCGAAAGCAAATCACCGTCTCTAACCGAGGTTTCTTTTCTAATCTCACCTGATCTCCATGGCGAGCCATGAGAATTTACCGACAGGCTCACGGCGGTGAGGAGTCTTTCCGGACCTCACTGTGTCCCACACTCTCTCTCTGACTGAATTCTGTCTTTATAGCCGAGTTAGTTGCGCTGATTTTGGCTAATAATAGGATTCTGACTTTAGATATGCCTGACACGTATACGATTTTTTCTGACTCGCAGAGTGCATCTTACACAACAGGATCGAACGACCAGACACCCTTTGGTTTCCGCTATCCAGAGGTTTTTATGTATGCTACATGCAAGACGCAATCATTTAACATTCTGCTGGGTCCCATCTTGGTTATTCAATTGTATATGGATGGGGATATAAAGATGAGAGATTGGAGGTGGCAGGGGAAGGGTGTTAAAATGATGGTGATGGAGAGAGTGGGAGGTGTCTACCTATTATATGCGGATGATTTGGTTTGTGTGGCGAATCTGAAGAAAGTTTGAGGAGATGGTAGAGGGATTTTGGCAGGGTTTGAAAAGTAAACGTAGATAAGATAATTATGGTTGTGAGTGAGGAAGTCCTCGGTGTGAAGTTATGCCAGATGGTGAGCAGCTGGAACAAGTGCCAGAGTTTAAATATTTAGGATATATGTGGGATGAAAAGGAAACGGGAACGGATGATGGATGAGTGTAGTAGGAAAATTCTGAATGGTAGAAAGGTGGTTGGTGCAATTAAATCATTGGTGAATTAAACGGACTAAGTCCTTTGAGTGCGCAGGGCTTACTTGATGGTAATGTTTTACATGTGTTAAATGTATAGTAGTGGAAACTGTGCTCTGAAATAAGAGCTAGATCTAATGTACAAATGTTTATGTTCAGATGACAATCTTTAGCGAGGCTTGTTAGTGTGAGAAGATTTGATAAAATAAGCAATGAACGAAATTAGAGAGTTGTGTGGTGTGAAGAAAGGGGTAAATGAGAGATTAAATGAATAAAAGTACATTGAGATTGTTTGGTCATGTGAAAAGGATGGAAGATAGTTGGTTGGTTAAGCAGATATATAGTGGTGGATGTGCTGCGGGAATAACCAGCTGGGAACCGAAGAAAAAAGTGGATTGAGTCGGTAAAAGAATGCCTGAATGAGAGGAATGCGGTTTGGCAGAGGCGAGAAGAAAGGTGCATAATAAGAAGTGAAGGGCAGGGTTTTGTGAGGGGGTATGGTTGTGGCCCACCTCGGCCAATGGTTGTACCCCACATTGACGAGATGCCATATTGTGTTCCTTCGCGGTCCCGTGAAGCCATATATATATATATATATATATATATATATATATACCGTAAACTGGGGGATATATATATTATATTATATACTATATATTATATTATTACTATATAATATATTATATATATTATTAGTGACTGCCACCCGATACCATGGTATCGGGTCGATTTATTGAGGTATCGTATCGGGAATTTGAGTAGTAGTATCGGTATTCGGTAAATTTGCCGATACCTTTAACCGATACCACACATTTTGCGTCTTTAAATTGATTTCGCATTTACGGATATATATATATATATATATATATATAAATATATATATATATAATATATATTATAATATATTATTATATAATATATATATATATACTATATATATTAAATATATATATATATGATATACATATATATATCACGTACCATGTCCCACATTGCTGCAGGGTGGTGTTGGTAGTGAAAAGTTTTGACTTATCAACACCGATTCACGGAAACAGCTAGATTTTGATAGAAAGGGCTTTTCAGGACTGCTACCAGACAAAGAGAATTTAAAAATTTTCTTCAATGACTCGACGAATTCGAGAAGCGTAGCTTCACCCTTTCTTTTTTATAGAAAGTAAATTTTCTATTCTGGCTTCCTTTTTTTAATTTTGCATTTAAATAAGGGCAAGAACCAATATTGGGCTCGGGCTGAGCCCCATTTCCCCCTAAAAATGGACAAAAAGTAGGAAATTGCTAAGCCGATATTGCCCTAAAAAATACCCTCTTTAGCTTTTTTTGCCCTCTGAAACGTTGTTAATCGGGTGTTTTCTGTGAACTGAGTCATTTCTTTCAGAATTTTTCATTTTTTCATAATCCATGTTTATGAATTTGTCGAAACTCCTCCTAAACTATTTTCGAAAAGACTTCAAACGTGAAATATGCATAGATAGGTCCTTTTTTTTCTTTTTATTTTTGTGATCAGCGTTGTACAAATTTCGAAACCCACTTTTTGTGTTTGGATTTTTGAAAGAAAAAATTGCGATATTTTTTTTCTAACTCATCCGATCAACATCAAATTTTCAGGGCTTTATAGTCGGCAAGATGCATCTTTTTGGCGTAGATAATTTTTTTTGTATACTCAAAAGAAAATTTTTTAAAAATTTTCAAAAAACATTTTTTTTGAAAATTTGTTCCAAGAACAAATCCAAACCTAATGCATAATACGAAGAAATTATCTTAAGTAAAAAAATGTGGTATCTACCCTGGCTATATATGCCCTGAAAATTTTTATCCATTTCGCCCAACAGGAAAAAAAATTCGTAATTTTTTTATTCAAAATCCCCAAAAAAAGTGGTTTGGAAATGGATAACGCTGAGCACAAAACTCCAATAAACCCAAAAATAATTCTACACTATTGTAGGTAAAGTATGCATTTTGCAAGTTCAACTTTGAAGTCATTTCAAAAATAGTTTAGGAGGAGTTTGGACAAATGTCAAAAACATATGAATGACTACAGACACAGAAAAAAACACCCGAAAACAACGTTTTAGAAGGCAAAAAAGGCTACAATTTGGTGTTTATAGAGTCAAAATCGGCTGAAAATTCCGAATTTTATCTCCATTTTTAGGGGGGGGCTGAAAATGAGGAGGCTCAACCGAGATATGGCATTGCTCCTTCATATATATATATATATATATATACATATATTATATATATATTATAATATATATATATATATATATATATTATAATATATATATATATATATATATTTATATATATATATATATATATATATAATATATATAATATTATATATATATATACAGTGGCGTATCCAGGATTTTTTTTCGGGGGGCCAGACAAAATCGTTTCTTTATATAAATATATATATATATATATATATATATATATATATATAGTATATATATTATAATATATAATATATATATATATATATATATATATATATATATATATATATATATATAATATATATAGTATATATATAATTTATATATTATATTTATATATATATATATATATATATATATATATATATCATATATAATTAATTTAACCTCTGGATTTTATGTTATAAACGGATTATGATACTTAAAATGCTTAGTGTCTAAAAGCAATTTCGGGGGCCATGGTCCCTGGGCCCCCCCTGGATACGCCTGTATTATATAATATATATAATATATATATAATATATTTATATGATATATAATATTATTACTATATATATTTATATATATATATATATATATATATAATATATTATATATCCTCAATTTGCTGATAGTTCCCTATCTATCTGACCTACTGTATGTTAATATAGACGTTTTCGATTTCATTTATGCTTACGAAACGTAAGAAAGGCTCGAGTTTGCGGTTCATTTTTGTTAAACTGGCGCAATCGTAAGAAATGTTACAAACGTAAAGAATTCCTTCATCTATAGTTGCTATTTCATGTGATTCTGAATTTATAGCACTTTCTTACGAAAATGTGTAAACCAAAAAAATTAACGGCGTGGTAGGCCCGTTGAATTGATGAAAATATATTCTTTCAATAAAAATCGGCTTTAAAATCCTAATTTTCTTTCAATCGATAAACTCCATTACAATAGTTGATCAATTTTTTTGTAATATAAACATTTGTTATTTCTTTTATTTCTGTTTATCTGAGATCGACGGGCTATATGACAAACAAGCTGATTCTAATTGTTTGCAAAACAAAAGTAAACCTCGAAAGAAATCGTTGGTTGTTTTTGCACGAAATTCAGGCAATTATTAAGGCATTCAGGAGTGCCAAAGAAGTCTTATGGATGTTAAGTGTAGCGTTTAAGTGTGTTTATATAAAAAGATTCCAAAATTTTAAGTTCTTCTCATCTGTAGAAAGCATTTGAAGAATGGAGAATTTTTGAAGAAGTATAGGGTACTATTGAGGTTATAGTGATCTCTGACAGCTAAATTTTCTGGTTGAGAGATGGAGAGATAAGTTCGAAAGGAAATGCCCATGTGTTTGAAGGCTCGCATATTTAGTTATATTAGAAAGTTTGACCTACATAGTCAATGTTTACAGTCGGCACATTTATATTTGTAAACAATGTGTGACCTCATGTTCATGGGAATGCTTTCTTTAATCTTAAAAGAAACGCCAATTGAGTTGTTATTAATAAAAGATATAAGAAACTTGCATGTGGAAGATTTTTGTTAAGATGTTTTCTAATTCTGAAGTGAAATCATGGGATAGGGGTTAAATTTCGGCGGCTTTTCATAAAAACATTTGTTTTAGCAACATCATATGCAATATTTTTAGGCCATTTTTGTTATCGAGAAACGAGTAAAAAAAGTTTATCAAAAAGGTTAGAGGGATAAAGGCTAAAGCTAGAAAAATATTACGGAAAGTGATTTTCTTCATGGAAAAATTTCCAATCAGAACAAATAACAAAGGCTTGTGTATTGCGGGACCTTAGGCCAGCAATTTTATGATTAAAGGAGATTGAAAAAATAAAGAAATTAGTCCCAGGAAGTACTAGTGGGCTTGCGATAAATTAGAAGTACCAAGTTCACTAATACTTTACTGGGATTAATTTCTTTAGTTCTATCTCCTTTATTCATAAAAAGAGTTTACGATAGAATGAATTTTAATATTTGCTTTGCTTCTGGATTAGACAGTTACGTTTTTCATTTGGCTTACGCGCGATAAGAAATTGCCATCCAGTTTTAGCACAATTTCCTGTTTAAATTACCCGTGATTTTCGTGCTAGTTTTACTTTTGTTTAAAACAATCTGGGATCAGCTACTGTGATGGAGCACGTGGTTTGGAATAAACAATAAAAAAATAAAAAAAATTATATATATTACAAAATAATTAACCAAACTATTTGTGATGGAGTTTATCGATTTGAAAGAAATTAAATTTAAAGCTGATTTTATTGAATGAAGCATTCATCAATTCAGACACCAGGTCGCCATCTTGTTTGTTATATTTTTCGTAAGAACGTTGCTTAAATTCGGCAAGCACGAGAAATAGGCAACTTGCAGAATTTTCAAGGAAATTCTACGTTTTGTGAGCATATTCTTTGCGATTTTTCGATATTACAAAAACGGCGCAAATTTCGAGCATTTCTTACGCTTTCGTAAGCCACAAATGCAAAAAACGAAAACGTCTTTATATATATAGATATATATATATTATATATATATATATATATATATATATATATATATATATATATATTATATATATATATATATATATATATCTATTATATATATATATATATTATATAAATTTTTAAAATTATTTTTATTTTAATAAACGTTGATGAATTAATTGCGCGAGCAAGCTACGGCCTGGCCTGCCGCTCAGTGTAGAGGAATAATATGATTTCGTTAAACAGTTGCTCGAATTAATTATATATATATATATATATATATTATATATATATATATATAATAATATATATATATATATAACGATCTATATTATAATATATATATATATATATATAATATATAACTATTATATATATTATATATATATATAATATACTCTCACTGAGATAGATTCCATCATCAGGACGTTTTGAGGAATTGAGATCCAGCTTGCGCTTCTGTCTTTGTAAAGCCCTTGTGTTGCTTTTGTGATAAATTAAGATTTCCCACACTAAGAGTTGATATAGATATATATATATATATATATTATATATGATTATAATATATATATTAATATATATATATATATATTGATATATATATATTATATATATATATATATATATATATATATATTATATATATATAATAATTATATTATATATATATCAGAGGCGACTCTTGCACTCGTGCTACTCGTGCCGATTAACATTATTAGAACGATCTATTTTTGCAAATTTCATAATATTACGATAAAATTCTCTTATTTTTTGGCGAAAGTGGTCAAATAAATAAAATTATATATGCAAAATTAAAACGAAAAAAAGTAGGAATTAACCGCTATTAAATAACGCTTTAAACCCATTAAAAATGGCGGACAGTTCAGCCCAATTGAATGGCGGAGAAGGTGTCATGACTTTCAATTATTTAAAGTAAATCATTGAAATCAACTATAGAAAAACGATAGAAGAAACGTTTCGAAGGAAGAACTCAGTATTACATATATAATATATATATATATATATATATATATATATATATATAATACTTAATATATTATATATATATAATATTATTATAGAAAATAATATATATATATATATTATCTATATATATAGAGAGAGAGAGAGAGAGAGAGAGCACGAGTAGTAAAAGTTACTGATTCGCTATATATATATATAATAGCCATATATATATATATATAATATATATTATATATATTATATTATATATATATATATATATACTATATATATATATATATATATATATATATAGTATATATATCTGTTATATATATCGCTAGACTCTATAAAAATATTATATGTATATGCAGCTGGAGCCAAGTAGATTTTTCAAGATAGCTTGAGTATGACACGAAGCGAGATATTTGAAAATGGAAGCTCAATGGAGTAACTCAAGCTTTCAAATTGATTTCCTTTTACAGAGTTTATCCCTATTTTGCCAAGAGGAACGCAATTATGAAATATTATATTTATTTCTTTACATATATTGCCTACTTCTGTAGATAATGAGGGAAATATATAACATCAAAGTGTCTATATAAAAAATAATTTAATGAATCTTTTATTCATTATTCGTTCAGCAGAAATGTCAAATGAAATGAGAAGTCGTAACATAAGATATAGTTGAACAATGTTTTTAAAAAGAAACTATTATAGATTTACAGGTTTATAATTGTCTCATTTCACTGTATCTTTAAACGTTCCTATTTCTTTCCCTTTGTTTGATGCATGAATATTTGGTTCTAGCTATATATTACCTTTAAAATATTGTTACTAGTTAAAGACTACATTCATTAGGAACAATTTGCAATGATTTCCCATATTGATTAACAGAGGGAAAATGGTTTGGAGGATCAATAGTGCTTGCACTCATCTCTGAATACAATATTGCTTGTTGCTATTTATGCAATGCAAAATATTTACTGCCCCCTCCTTCAGAACACCATTATATATGTATTAAAATGTTAATTGCTCCAATATTCACTATATTTTACAACATAAAACGTAAATGTTGTTTTTTTTAATTACATTTCTCGTAATAACTGACGACAACAGTTTTAACACGTGCTTCATTTCATTTTGTGTTAAATTAAACTTTTTGATGTAGTATTGAATATTGATACTTAAAGCTCTAATCATTAAAAGATAATTATTTTTTTTTTAATTAATCTTTAATAAAATGAGTAATAAGTACTTGATTTGTTTTTCAATTTGAAATCCATTTCTCATTATGGCGGAGAGCGAAACCAGTTGCGATGCCATTATGATTCGGAGACTGCATTCAAACCACTTTGTTGTTGAACTACACAAAGGTTATATATTATAGTATATATATATATATATATATAATATATATATATAATATATATATTATAATATAATATATATATATATATATATATACTATATATATATATATATATACAAAAGGGGCGGGGCCTCTAAGAAAAAAAATAGACCTAGTCACTCTGAAATTATATATATAATATATATATATATAAGTATATATATATATATTTCTTCTACGATACGATATGTAATATATATATATATATATATATATATATATTAGAGAGAGAGAGAGAGAGAGAGAGAGAGAGAGCCACGAGTAGTTAAAAAGTACGGAGTCGCCACTGATATTATATATATATATATTATATTTTAATATAATATAATATATTATATATAATATATATATATAATATATATATATATATATATATTATACCGGTAATATATAATATATATAATATATATATATATATATATATATATATATATATATATATATATATATATAATAATATGTGATAGCAGCTGGAGCCAGTAGATTTTGTCTAAGATTAGCTGGAGTATGACACGAAGCCAGATATTTGAAAATGGAAGCTCAATGGAGTAACTCAAGCTTTCAAATTGATTTCCTTTTACAGAGTTTATCCCTATTTTGCCAAGAGGAACGCAATTATGAAATATTATATTTATTTCTTTACATATATTGCCTACTTCTGTAGATAATGAGGGAAATATATAACATCAAAGTGTCTATATAAAAAATAATTTAATGAATCTTTTATTCATTATTCGTTCAGCAGAAATGTCAAATGAAATGAGAAGTCGTAACATAAGATATAGTTGAACAATGTTTTTAAAAAGAAACTATTATAGATTTACAGGTTTATAATTGTCTCATTTCACTGTATCTTTAAACGTTCCTATTTCTTTCCCTTTGTTTGATGAATGAATATTGGTTCTAGCTATATATTACCTATAAAATATTGTTACTAGTTAAAGACTACATTCATTAGGAACAATTTGTAGTGATTTCCCATGTTGATTAACAGAGAGGGAAAATGGTTTGGAGGATCAATAGTGCTTGCACTCATCTCTGAATACAATATTGCTTGTTGCTATTTATGCAATGCAAAATATTTACTGCCCCCTCCTTCAGAACACCATTATATATGTATTAAAATGTTAATTGCTCCAATATTCACTATATTTTACAACATAAAACGTAAATGTTGTTTTTTTTAATTACATTTCTCGTAATAACTGACGACAACAGTTTTAACACGTGCTTCATTTTCATCATCTGTTAAATTAAACCTTTTCATGCACACTTGAAAGTTGATACCGAAACCTCTAATCATTAAAAGATAAATAATTATTTTTTAATTAATCTTTAATAAAATGAGTAATAAGTACTTGATTTGTTTTTCAATTTGAAATCCATTTCTCATTATGGCGGAAACCGAAACCAGTTGCGATGCAATTATGATTGCGGAGACTGCATTCAACCCACTTGTTTTGCAACTACACAAAATTTTTTATATATATATAAAAAAATATTATATATATATATATATATATATATATATATATATATATATATATATATATATATATATATATATATATATATATATAATATATATATATATATATACTATATATATAATATAATTATATATATATATATATATATATATAATAATATATATAATATACATAATATATATATATATTAATATAATATACAAAAGTGGCGGGCCTCTGAAGAAAAAATAGACCTAGTCACTCTGAAATTATTGGACCCAAGCACCTTTCGATATTTGATGAGTGTATATAAAAGAGGTGGGTGGGAAAGTGATCTGAAGCCATTGTACATCTCTCTCGCAGATACTAGTCGGAAAAGGTATCTGAGCCCCACCCCGCCAAGGTGGGGTACGTTATCGGGTAGATAATAATAATATAATAATAAATAAAATAATAATTAATAATTTAAAATATTATATAATTATATATATTCTTCTTCTTTCTTCACCTTCCTCTTTCGCCCCAAAGATTGGGGGTAAGGGCTGACAAGCATGGAAAGAAAGCAGTAGGGACATGACAAAGTCGAAGAAGAAAGCCCAGCCTTACCGTCCCCCTCTTCTCTACCATTAATTAGTGAGAACTCGTCACAGTAAAAAAAATCCACCCTAGAGCATCATGGGACCGCGACGGACCCTCACTATGGTAAATCGTCAATGTAAGGGTTCATCCCCTGGCCCAGGTGGGCCACAACCATGCCCCCATACAAAACCCCGCCATTCTCTCCTATTCATGCTCCTTATTCTCGGCCTCTGCCAATCACATTTCCTCCTTTAGACATCGTTCACCGGACCTCAATCCAACTTTCTCTTCGTCTCCCAGCCGGGTCGGTTCCCAACACCTTCTCCACTATACATCCGCGTAACCACCACCGGACTCTTCATTCATCCTTTCCACTTTGGACCAAAACCACCTCAACATACTTTCATTTATTCTCTCATTTACCCCTTTCTTCACACCACACATCTCTCTAATAAGTTCATTCCTCATTTTATTAATTCTTTTCACACCTAGCATGCCCCTAAGATTGTCCATCTGAACACATTGAACTTTAGATCTATACTTCTTATTCCATACCATAGTCTCACTACTATACAATAACACAGGTAACAACATACCCTCATGTAAGACCCTAGCGCACTCAAGACTTAAGTCCCTTTACATTCACCAACGATTTAATTGCACCAGCAACCTTCCTGCCATTCACAATTTTCCTACTACACTCTGCATCATCCGTTCCCTTCTCATCCAACACATACCCTAAATATTTAAACTCAGACACTTGCTCCAGCTGCTCACCATCTAACATAACTTCACACTGAGGACTGTCCTCACTCACAACCATAACCTTACTCTTATCTACGTTTACTTTCAAACCCCTCCTTTTACACACCCTGCCAAATCTCTCTACCAATCCTCTCAAACTCTCTTCAGATTCGCCACACAGAACCAAATCATCCGCATATAATAGGTAGGGCACCCTCCACTCATCTCCATTCTCCACCATTCTAACACCATTTCCTGCCATCCCCACCTCGAATTCTTTCATAACCCCATCCATATACAAATTGAATAACCAAGGAGACATAACACAACCCTGTCTCACTCCGCTATTAATCCTAAACCAATCACCATTGACACCATTATATATATATATATATATATATTTTAAAATAATATATATATACAGTATATATATATTATATATATATATTATATATATATATTTATAATATATATAGTATATATATATATAATATACCGTTATATATACCTATATATATATATATATATATAATATATGATATTAGTATAATATATATATATATATTATATATATAATATATATAATATATTATATATATCTATACTATATATATATATATATATATATATATATAATATATATATATATAGTTTGTTTTTCTTTGCCTTTTTTATGGTTTCAGATTTTCTATGAAATTTTGTTGGGATCCGAATACTAAATTAGTGAATGAAATGTTGAGATGCAATTTTTGTTTCTTTTGTTTCTTTGTTCACTCATAAAAATATTTTGATATTAAGGCCGCTGGGGAAATGGTGAAATTTTAGTTCAACCTTTAAAAAAATAGATTTTTATATATTTTTATATAGAGGTTTTGTGCTGAAATTATTTCGATTTTTTTTTTTCATTCAGTGTAATTTATAATTTTATTTTTTGTTTCCAACAGGCCCTCATTAGCGATGCTGGTCAACGAGAAAAAGGCTCCAAAGTGAAAAGATTACCTCAAACGTTTAACATGTGAAAAAAGGATTAACAAAAATAATTGTGAAAACCTCTTTTGCAAATTTTGTAATTTAAATTTTAACAAGATGAAGAGTTGAAAAGTCATCTGAATTTGCATAAAAGAGAAAGTTTAATGTTGCCCATTGTAATTATGAACCATTAATAAACATCACTTAAGGCTTTTTTTCTTCCTTTCATCTTTTTTGCCTTTAATTTTCCACAAGGGGGGCAAATTAAAAAAGTTCAGTTACTTTAAAATTGTTACTGGTGTGGCTTATGAGTGTAATCAGAAAGAAACTTAAAAAACATATGCTTACGCATCAAAAATATAAAATTATTTAAATGTTCTGAGTGTGGCTATGAGTGTAATCAGAAAGGAAACTTAAAAAGACACATGCTTACGCATCAAAATATCCCCCCGCAGTTGTTTACCTTGACGTTGGTGGGGGGGCTCTCTGGGACACTGTTGGGCAGGGTATACTGCCCTGCCCTGCAGTGTCCTAGAGCGAAGAAACAACTAACAACCCAAACCCAGACCTCCATTAGGGGCTGACAGGTGGGTGAAATGCTTGCCACAGTTCACTGGATCCATCATCAATATCAATAAATTTCGTAACACCTCGAATTTTCGAGAGAAATGATATAATGGTCTGGAGAAGAAACCAGCAACTCCGGTTCATTGTGCACTGGAGTGGTGTGGTGGCATTTCCGTTTTCCAGAGGCGGATGCTTCTCACCCTTCCCTAGGTTTTCGGATGTGCCTCTTCCGCGCATCTGCCTCTCCCCGAAATCCTTCTCTTTCGTCTCTCAGTGCTAGTCCCCCGAGCAGTGAAAGTTCGATTCCCCGTACGTCAAACTGATTCGCTTACGCTGTTGGGCTGGGTTTTTTGGGGGACGTGGATGGCGTAGTGGTTAGAGCATCCGGTTATTGTTTACGCTGCGACGCGGTGTCCAATGTTCGAATCCCGCTGATGGAGAGTGGAATCTCCTGTGACTCATTTGAGTACTCAGCAATTATGGGATGAGAAAACCGGGTGCTTTAGAAACTACGCTTGAAACGTTCTTAGCGGGACCAGTTCCGACGGGTCGGTGTCTCGGGCGAGGAATCTGAACAGCTCGGGGTGACCGGGTACTCACGAACGGAATGAGAATTCGGGTGACGCGTGCATGGATGGTGAGTTGTCCCTGCCTTGGAGGGAATCCATGTGGGCTCCGCGGAAGATATAGGGTGCCATTCTACGCACTTCAGGCACATGTTCAGGGGTGCTGGGGGGTGAACAAAATCCCTCATCCTTAGGTCTGAGGTTTGGACCCGGATGAGGGAAAAACACCTCCAAAAAAAAAAAAAAAAAAAAAAAAAAAAAAAAAAAAAAAAAAAAAAAAAAAAATTATTTAAATGTTCTGAGTGTGACTATGAGTGTAATCAGAAGAAACTTAAAAAGGCACATGCTTAAGACGCGGAGACTGTGCCCCACATATTATCCGGATGTAAGACTATGCTACGTATGGGAATATATACAGAAAGACATAATGCCATATGCAAGCTCATTCACTACAGACTATGCAAACTATATAATATTGATACTCCTAATAATCATTGGAATTACAAACCTCCAGCAATAGTAGATAATGACCATATCCAAATTCTATATGATTTTGGCATACCCACCGACATATTTGTACAAAGTAATAGACCGGATATTGTATTAGTCAATAAAACAACAAGAACATGTCAACTAATAGAGGTAGGTGTCCCATACGATGAAAATTTGGCCCTCTACGAAAGGGAGAAAGAAATTAAATATCAAAGACTACGATATGTCATCAGAAGGATGTGGGAGATGGAGGAGGTGGAGGTGGTGCCAGTGGTAGTGGGGTCCCTTGGAGCGATTAAAACCTCTCTAGTAACCTATCTACAAAAGATCCCTGCTAAAATTGGAACCGAGGAGATAGCTATAGAAGCAATCAAAGGAAGCCTAGGAATAATCAGGCTAGTCTTGGGGAGTTGAGTGAGCGGTGCTATGCCTTAACCCAAGGTTTGGGGACGGTGTAGCACCGAGAGTACCCTCAAAAGAGGTGTTTAACAAAAAAAAAAAAAAAAAAAAAAAAAAAAAAAAAAAAAAAAAAAAAAAAAAAAAAAAAAATAAAATTTTATTTAAATGTTCTGAGTGTGGCTATGAGTGTAATCAGAAAGGAAACTTAAAAATACATATGCTTACGCATCAAAATATAAAATTATTTAAATGTTCTGAGTGTGACTATGAGTGTAATCAGAAAGGAAGCTTAAAATCGCACATGCTTACGCATCAGAATATAAAATTATTTAAATGTTCTGAGTGTGGCCTATGAGTGTAATCACAGGGAAGCTTAAGATTACACATGCTTAAACATGAAAATATAAATTATTTAAATGTTCTGAGTGTGACTATGAGTGTAATCAGAAAGGACACCTAAAATCGCACATGCTTACGCATCAAAATATCAAATTATTCACTGTTCTGAGTCCTCATTTTCTCAATCATTTGTTTCAATGTAAAGATTTGCTCCCCCGGAGTTTGTTGACCTTTACGGCGGTGGGGGAGATCTCTGCGAGACTTGAGTGCCGGAGTGGCTTCTCTGTGACCAAAATGATTGGGGAGAGGAAGGCCACTGTGGCAGTCTTGTCTCGCAGAGCGAACAGACATCAACTGAGAAAACTCATGAATAGAAAAAATATGAATAAAACATGCCAGGAAATCGGAAGTCCTGGTGCCGGCCCTTCCTCATTGGGAGAGAGAGGTGAGGGGGGACGGAGCTCGAATGAGCGAATCACCCTATCTCTCGAACGCAGAAATCAAACCAAAAAAGGTTTGAGAGCTACTAAGACCCAAGCTCAACTTCCACCAGGTGAGTCGTCAGACGAGTGTTCGACAAGTCCCGACTCACCAGAACATCAATCAAACAGAAAAAAGTATGACCCCTACAATCGTAGAGGTGCGTTAAGAATGTCATATACGGTGGAAGAAAAGTTAGAAATATTTTGGTGTGTCACTTACAGCAGACACAGTATTTTCCCCAAAAAAGACACAAGTAAAAGAGCAAGAGCTATGTTGAAACAAAGAAACATCATAGACAGAGAAAAACTAGAAAAAATACCAGATGCGAGGTTCTTAAGTATAGCCACCAATGTAAAAAACGGTAAAACGGTTATAACAGAAGAGCGAAGAGCACAAGTTGAGGAAGAAGTGGAAGAGTACATTAGACTAATAAACACGACCGATGATCACATAAACCCATCTGAAGGAGAATGGATCTGGACCTCGGAAAGAAATAAATATCTAATGGAGTGTTACTATATAGAAGAGCTTATCCCAGAAAAGAAAGAAAAAACGGAATTCTGGAAATATATAGTTGAAGAGAAAGTAATAAGTGCCAACGATTATATGGAATATAGATTCAAACAAAAATACAATCAGATAGACAGGAAAAAAATAGTTAATCAAAAACAGGCCATCTTAAACTATAATAAAGAAAGAAATGAGGAAGGAAACAAGAAGAAGAAAGCCACACTCCCAACAAGTGAAGATCTAAAAAATATAAAAGAACAAGCAAGAGAAATAATGGAAAAAGATCTCCAATTAACACCAGAAACTATTCAGAAAATACAAGAGAATAGGGGAGCATTGTATCAAGGAAATAGGAAAATAAAAGAAAGGAAAAAAACAAGGGCAAACAAAAGCCTGGAAGGTGAAAAAGAGAGTAACGAAATAGAGGAAATATATGGTACGCATAACACCCTGCCCTTCAGAGACATTGAAGACAACAAAGAGGAGACAGAAACAGTGGATGTAGTTGAATTATGGATAGCCGAAAAACCAGATAATGAACTCATGGAATCAGAAAATGAGAATGAAGCAAGCGAAAGTGATGAAGGAACAGAGGAACCTATGAATATTGAACAAAATAACAATGAGGAAAATATACGAAATGAGGGAGAGAATGAAGAGACCCAATATACAAGAGAACAACTTGATGGTATGCTACAGAAAATAGCCCATTACAGAGAAATAGATCTGTTAGAAGGAATCGATAAAAGACTCCGAATAAATAAAATAAATGATTACTTTGGGATGAACAAACAGATTGGAATCGTCAACAGAGTCCTACCAAGAATATTACCGATTGATTGTGATATTACAGAACTCAACAGACTATATTACGCAGTAGGTCGAGCCATAGCAGATAACATGGGAGTTGGAGTGATGAAGGAAGGAAGAGGAACAGGAATAAAGAGAATCAAACATTGGAAATTAAGACTACAGAGAGAAATACAGAAATTGAGAGAGGAGATTTCCATTTTAACGTCATTTCAGGGAGGTCAGTTGAGATCGGAAGCAGTAAGAAGACGAGTACAAAATATAATCAGAAGAGAAAGAGTGAGACAAGGCAATAAATTAATCCATGCAATTACTAGAAGAAAATTGAATCTTGCAGCAAAAAGTAAAAGATTAAAAAGATATGAACGAAACGAAAAACAAAAAGAACAAAATCGAATGTTTAAGCAAGATCCTGGAAGGTTGTACAGAAAATTGAGAAACGATGAAATTAAAGTGACTGAACCTCCAAGAAAAGAGGAGATTGAAAGAGTGTGGAGAAACATCTACGAAAACGAAAGACATCATAACAATGAAGCGGAGTGGAAGGAAGAAATAGTGAATGACCCACAAATAAATAATATTGATGAAATGGAATTTGGGGAAATAAGTCAGAAAGAAGTAAAGGACGTCCTCGTGAAGCTCAACAACTGGAAGGCACCGGGACCTGATAAAGTTCAGAATGTGTGGCTAAAGAAGGTTACAGTACTTATCAGCCCCCTAACAAAGTGCATAAACAGATTGTTGAATGGAAGAGAAGCCATTCCAGAGTGGCTGACAATAGGAGACACCAACCTCATACCAAAATCTGAAGAAACCAAAAACCCAACAAAATACAGACCTATAACATGTTTACCTACCATCTACAAAACACTAACATCAATAATAGCATCTAGAATATACAAACATGTAGAGAATAATAATATAATAAATGAAGAACAGAAAGGATGCATCAGAAATAGCATGGGCACAAAAGATCAATTGTTGATCAACAAAATGATCCTTGAAAATAGTTGGAGGAACCAAAAACATCTTAGCATGACCTGGATAGATTATAAGAAGGCATACGACAGTGTTCCCCATAGCTGGATACTAGAAGTATTAAAAATATACAAAATAAATAAAAAAATAGTAGATTTTGTCAAAGAAGGAATGAGGCAATGGAGGGTCAACTTAAAACTAAAGCATGAGAAGGGATTGATTGAGTTGGAAAAAATCAACATAAAAAGAGGTATATTCCAAGGGGATTCGTTATCTCCACTGCTCTTCATTTTGGCTATTAACCCTTTGAGCAATTTAATAAACAAATTACAAAACGGATATAGAATAAACCCACGTAACGAAAAATCGAGCAAATTAATTTCACACCTGTTTTATATGGATGACTTAAAATTATATGCCCCAAACAGACAAGAGACAATTAAGCAGGTGGAGGTAGTGAAAAAGTTCTCCGAAGATATATGTATGGAGTTTGGTCTGGATAAGTGTGCTTTCCTTACACTCAGGAAAGGGAGAAGAACGGAGAGTGAAAACATCACGATAGATGACACCATCATAAGGCAATTGGAGCAGGAAAACACCTATAAATATCTGGGAGTGGAGGAATCGGAGAAGGTAGAACATAAGTTGATGAAAGAGAAGCTGGAGAAAGAATATTTAAAAAGAACCAAAGCAATATTAAAATCGGAGTTAAGTGCTAAAAACAAAATAGAGGCCATTAAGACACTAGCTGTACCTGTCATCCTGTACAGTTGCGGAGTAATAGACTGGTTCCAGGAAGATCTTAATAGAATTGATATTAAAACAAGAAAAATGTTAAATGCCCACAAAATGATATTAGGGGACAGATTTGTCTTAGAATGTACACGGAACGTAGAGAAGGAGGCATGGGGTTGGTGGAGATAGACTATATATACAAAAGAGAAATAATAGGGTTGGGCCAATACCTGGAAAGCGCAGAAAACAAGTTCCTCCAGTGGGTGTTTCAACATGAAAGGGGCAAACCAACAACAACTTCACTAATTAAAAAGAAAACTGACTACATGAATGCGAACAACATCAGAGTGGAACAAGGTCAAAGGTGGGAAGAAAAAACGCAAAAGGAAAAAACAAAAATATTAAAAGACAAATTCGAAGCAGAGAGGAAGAAGAAACATATA
Source organism: Trachelipus rathkii (assembly GCA_015478945.1). Classification (NCBI taxonomy): domain Eukaryota; kingdom Metazoa; phylum Arthropoda; class Malacostraca; order Isopoda; family Trachelipodidae; genus Trachelipus; species Trachelipus rathkii. The sequence goes on along the minus strand of JABUQX010051553.1, from coordinate 14,491 downwards.
AACCAGTGGAGACAACAAGCAATGGCAAAAGAATATAAAAAAATCATTGATGAAAGTTATATAGATAAGGAAAAATCAGTGGAAATACTCACGAGGGGACGATTTCAAGCAGAAGAGGAAAGAGTGATTATAGCTGCTCAAGATAAAACAAATTAGGACAAGATGGCATCGAAAGCATATAGAAAGGGAGAACATCAGCGACATATGTAGAATGTGCGAACGAGACACAGAATCAGTCCCTCACATTCTAGCAGGATGTAAGACTCTTCTAGAAAAGAAAATATACACTGAAAGGCATAACACCATCTGCAAGTTGATCCATTTTAAATTGTGCCAAAAGTATAACATCAGGACAGAAGCGGTCAACTACTGGAAACACAATCCCCCCGAAATGGAAGAAAATGAAGAGGTGCTGCTACTCTATGATTCTGTCATCCCAACGGATATAGCAGTCACCCATAATAGACCGGACATCTCAGTTCAAGACAAAAGAGACCAAAATGCTAAATATAATAGAAGTGGAGTCCCAAATATTAATAACTGGTGCATAGAAATAGAAAAAGGAGGTAAAAATATCAAAGACTCAAACATGAAATCACATGAATGTGAACACCAATGAACATCGTGGTAATTCCAATAATAGTCGGAACGCTGGGTGTAATAAAGAAGAACTCATAAAACATCCTGGAAAGCTCCCAGTATCTGTCAACACACTGGAAATGAGTAATGGTTGTAAGGAAAAGCATAGCAATCTTGCGACTTGTTGGATTTGGGTTAAAAAACTTTTTGGAATTGTCATGGTCAAGGTTTGACCACGGACATCTAAGATCTAAATACCTATAGATCTCCGAAATAACCCCTTAAAAGGGAGAAAAAAAAAAAAAAAAAAAAAAAAAAAAAAAAAAAAAACAAGTTATTAAATTTTCTGAGTGCAGCTATGAATGTAATCAGAAGAAATACATGAGAATACACTATGCTTAATCACGAAAATATAAATTATTTAAATGTGCTGAGCAAGCTATAGTGTAATGAGAAAGGAACATTAAAACAGCACATGCTTAAGCATCAATACAAATTATTTAAATGTTCGGAGTGCAGCTATAGATGTATCAAGATAGAACACAATGAGTGAAACATGCTTATCAACAGAATAATAATTATTCTTAATGTGCTGAATGGCTAAATCAAGCAAAAGTTAGGAAATGTAGAAGGTAAATATATCCTGATATTATATTACAAATTATTTAAATTTTCTGATGCAGCTATGAATGTAATTTTAAGAAATATATAAGAATATGTGTTGATTACGAAATATAAAATTATTTAAATTGCTGAGTGCAAGCTATGAGTTAATCAGAAGGAGACTTAAAACGCACATGCTTAAGCATCAAAATACAAAGTTAATTTAAATGTTCTGAGTGCACTTATGAATGTAATCAGAAGAAAAACCTAAGAATACACATGCTTAATCACGAAAATATTAAAAATATTTAAATGGCTGAGTGCAGCTACGAGTTGTAATGAGAAAGAACTTAAAAAGCACATGCTTAATCATTCGAAATACAAAGCTATTTAAATGTTCTGAGTCAACTATGAATGCAATCGGAAAAGTGACTTAAAACACATGCTAATCACGAAAAATATAAAATTTATTTTAAATGTTCTGAGTGCAGCTACGGATCTAATAAGAAACTTTAAAAGACACATGCTAAAGCATCGAAAAAAAAGTTATTAAATGTTCTGAGTGCCAGGCTATGAAAGTATTGTAATGAGAACATGAGAAACATCATTGCTTTAATCTACTTCGTGGAAAATATATAAATTTATTTTAAATTGCTGAGTGCCTTTGAGTGTAAATTGGAGAGGTCAGACTTAACACGCACATGCTTAAACATCGAGTATAGAGACAGACTTATAGATAAAACAGAAAACAAAAACATTTAAACCAATGGAAGAGCCAAGCAATGGCAAAACAATATAAAGAGTTATTGGGGGAAGTATACATTGATGGAGACAAATCGGTAGAAATATTCAGTAAAGGCATACTCAGATCTGAGGAGGAAAGAATAGTAACAGCAGCCCAAGATCGCACTCTACGAACAAGATGGCACAGGAAGCACATCGAAAAAGGAAAACATCACTGACACATGTAGAGTATGTAAGAAGGACACGGAATCCGTTTCTCACATCTTAGCGGGGTGTCAAGTTCTACTGAAGAGTAATCGATATACAGAAAGACACAACACCATCTGTAGTCTTATACATTTCAAATTATGCCAGAAGTATAAAATCAGACTGGAAGTAACGAGTTACTGGAAGCATAACCCCCCAGAAATAGAAGAAAATGAAGAGGCGTTGATATTGTATGATTGTGCTATCCCAACTGATATAGCAGTCACCCATAATAGACCAGACATAGTAGTGAAAGATAAGAGGGAACAGAAATGCTATATAATAGAGGTGGGAGTTCCATTAGACAACAACTTGGTGGCTTATGAACTCGAAAAGGAAATGAAGTATCAAAGATTGAAACACGAAATACGAAGAATGTGGAATATTGAAAACATAATAGTGATCCCGATAGTGGTGGGAGCACTGGGAGTAATCAAGAAAAGTCTTCTCGAACATCTGAAGAAGCTCCCAGTGTCGATTACCAGCTTGGAATTAAGTAAAATGGTAATAAAGAAGAGCATTGCTCTCCTAAGACTTGTGCTGGGATGTGGATAACATAAGTGAAATGACCTTATGGTCAAGGTTTGACCACGGTCATTTCTATAAAAACCCCTTTAAATGGGAGAAAATTAAAAAAAAAATAAAAAAAAATAAAGTTATTTAAATGTTCTGAGTGCAGCTATGAAAGTAATTATAAAAGTATTTTAAAAAAACATTTGCTTAAGCACGTAGGTATGCAAGTAACCCCTTAAAAGGGAGAAAAAATAAAAATAAAAATAATTATTATTAGGAAGAAAATGTTCCAATTTGCAAGTCCTTCTTAGATGATAAATTCTCATAAATAAATCATTCTTTTGTACAAGATTTTTAATTTCTTTACTAATGGATTAATTTACTTTAAAATGTTAATAAAATATCGAAAACCAAAGAATTTGCGAGTCACAATCGAAAAGTTTCGTTCACGAAACATTAAATAATTGTTTAAATAGAAGAAAACATTTAAATAATTGTAATATAAATTTATTAATATTTCATAGGAAGGAGTAAATAATTTATAAGTTTAAAAGAAGAATATTTCCTTTGGGGCTTAAACTAAAAGTCACAAGTCTAATTAATTAACACAAGTCACGAATGAATAATTTATTATATTTAATTGAAGAAAAGTTTGAAATTCTTTATTAAATTCGATACCTTAATTAAACCTTAAAATTTGATTGTAATAAATTCTGGGGAAAATTCTGCTACAAATAATTAAATTTAAGTAAAATCGAATGAGGCAATGAGACTTCAAAGCTTATCGGAAATACATTTTTGAATGAAAATCAAAGTTTAAACGAAAGTTATAATAATATAATATAGCATAAAATATTCGAAGTACTATAATGTAAAGTCCTAAAAATTGTAGTAAACATGTTCCAAAACAACTTTTTAAAATTGCTAGCGTCAAAATACAAAAAAAAATTATTATAAATCAAAATGTATTAAGAAAATAATTAAAGCCGATGATATTCAGAAGTTGAAACTGAATTCGTATATTGCAGATAAACTAATTTGTTATTCATAATACTGTTGAATAGCTAGAACGTAACAAAATGGAGACTGTTTGGGAAAATGTTACCGATAAGATTTTCATGTCTTAATGAGACTAATGTTAAAAGTTCGATGTAAACTCGTATTTAAACGCAAATGTGAGGTAAAGGTTCCTAAAACCGTCTCAATGTTCTTTATAAATGAACACAAGGCACTGATAACGACCCTTCCCCCATTTATCTTTTTTACACACCGACCTTGGAGAATCTCCAAAAGATTTAAATTAATCATCTTGAACCAGGAGTTAAACGTAACCTATACCATCAGAAACAAATGGAAATTTGAAGAATTTTATTGCAAGACATAATCTTGAGAATGCATCAGAAAGGACGTAAAGAGATAACAGGAAAGATACCACTTTCTTTAAAAAAAAACGAACAGATTTATTTTATTAGATTTACGAGTAGTATCATTACAGGGTGGATATATAAGAAGAATATGGTTTAGTTTATTGTTCGAAAGTGAAAATATAAGTATTAAGCAAAGCTTTATAAGTTATAGTAGTACATAATGAAATAAAATGCACACCACCACCTCACTTTTGATCAATTGTAGTAGATGGAATTCAAAAAAAATCAATTCATAAAAGTTGTCATCGCAGTGAATCGATGTGGGAGTTTATCACGTGAATCAATAATATCAAAAAGTAAATTTTTATGAATATGATGGAAATTTTGTAGAGAAGAGAAAGAAGTTGTGAGTCTTTTATTGAATTTAAATAGCCGAATAATTTAGCGAGAAGAAGAGGTTTGGAACCATGAATTTCCATCGTAGTTTGACGAGGAAAGTTTAATGACGACTGGAACAGTTGAACTGACTCGACATTAAGATGTCTTTCTACGCGAAAAGAAATGTATGATACTCGTGCTTGATTAGGTATTCGAAGTTAGAAGTTGAGGTTTAAAGTAGAAGTGAGTGAAGTTCTTTCTTTCTCTGAAAATGAATAGGGGTTGTTGATTCTCGGTAAATGGTATTGAACTATTTTATCTGCTGGTTCACAATTCCTTTGGCGAAATGGAGATAGACCTCATTCCTATAGTTGATAATCATTTCGACTCCTATTTTCCTTATGACGAGATTGTGTTTAAAATTTAGCCAACCCTGATGGTTACAACATTCCTACTGTAATGGTGAATGCTCTTAAACAAATGAAGAACAGAGAGTCAGTATGTGTCAAACAGACTAAACCACCTCCTTTTGAAACGTACTGAACTTGTGTTGCTGAGTGAAATGAAAACTGCTGATAGATGAAGTTTACTGTTGCAAAAACTCTTAAATGTTTAATGTCAGCCATGTAAATAGTTACATGGATGCCTGTGGCAGTTTAGGCCTTCCTGAGACCAGCTTTTATTCCTTACGTTTACTGCTAACAGCCACACGACCTCGGCTTAGAGTTTACGACCGACAGTAGTTTTACTTAAACTAGGGAGGTACGCTACGTACGGCTTCGTGGATATCATGATTGGATCAGTTTCTTTTTACAGCTCTCCTTCATGCTTCAGTTTTTACATCAAAACTAATAGTCATTGTTTTTGAAATTTAAAGATCTTAATCCATCCCAAATCTCCTGACGAAAGAGCTTTTTTTTCTTATAAATTTTAACCAATACTTTCCATATATAATTTGAAATTACAACTTCAAATGAGAATTTCCGAAAACAAGAAATTTTTTATTATGCCGTTCTCTTAGAAAATAGTCAATATATATATATATATATATATATATATATATATATATATATATATATATAATATATATATATATATATATATATATAATATATATATATATATAATAACTGATAATATATAATATATATACTAATATATTATATATACCTATATATATTATATATATATATATATATATATATTATATATATAGATAATATATATATATTATATATTATATATAGAGAAGAACATATAATAATATAATAATATATAAATATAACTATAGTATAATATATATAAACTACCTTTTAACGTACTTTATCCCCTATGCAGGGGGTAAGCACGGGGGACCACAGGAACAATCGAAACTTTAAGGCGCTATCCCAAGAACCACGCACCAACGTGTTACGCAGTCAAGATTATTAATTCTTGCCCCAGGTAGTATAATAACCACAACTCTACGCGAGATTTAACCAGCAAGTCCTCTCGTATGACATATATATATAATATATAATCATATATATATATAATATATATATAAGTAATTAATATAACAAAATAAACATTATTATTATATATATATTAAATATGAACGATATATATATATAATACTATATATATATATATATATATATAAACAATATACTATATATATATACTAATATATATAAATATATACCTATATATATATATATGTTACTATATATAATAAATATATAATAACAATATATAATACTATATAAATTATATCATAAGTATAATACTATATATTATATATATATATATATATATATACTATATATATATAGAGAGAGAGAGAGAGAGAGAGAGAGAGAGAGAGAGAGAGATACAGGAACCACCACGGCTCACAAAGAAGCTGCCACACGGCTGAAAAATCAACATCATGGCCGGTCATGGCGCATGCATATTTTCAAACGTAAGGAGATTTGAATGAGGAAATGAATATTCAGTCAGTCAAAAATAAATTAAAAAAACTACATTAAAAGTTGCATCCTTGCATTATAAATAGTCCTAATATTACATAACAAAATCAAAATTATGAAGAATATTCACTTCTTGGAGATACAAGAAAATAGTTACTGCTAAAGTGGGAAGATATGGAATAATCTTTTGGAAGGTGTTATGGATCATGAAGTAGGAAAATTACGATGGCGAATAGGGTCCAGCTGGGAACAAATCAATGAGAGATATGGCGAACAGATTGTCGGGGTAATGATAAGGCAAAATTTGCAAATGGGAGGGGGGTTCCGTGACATATATTGACTGTGAGTGATATTGGTGTGGCCAATACGTAGGTGTGCAAGTATCACCTCTTGTAAGCGTTTTCGTCTGTGGGAGGAGACCACTACCATATGCTCCGGCTTTATATTTCTGAGTTTTGCCCCTGCCTCTGATCACTCGTCCAGCACTCTTGCCAACATAAGATCGAAAGCCTGGTTCGGATTGCAGTGGGGTAGTAATCAGTTGATGCAAGGCGCCTTGTCGAAATGGGGGGCATCTGGGAGGTACTGAATTCCGCAAGAGAGGAGGTGGCCATTTGGCCTCTCTGTCAGCGATTCTTGCCAGTTACCCCTACATGAGAGGGGTCCAACATAAAATAATTTGTTTCTTACGCGAATGGAAGCATCGAAGAAATTGTTTACAGCGAATTACCATTGTGTTTTTTAGATAATAGGTTTTAAGCGCTTGTAGCGCGCTGAGCGAATCTGAATAAATGGCATAAGAGTGATGTTGGTTAAGGATTAGAATTCGAGAAAGGGCAATCATTATAGCTATTAATTGTGCAGTAAAAATTGAAGCATGAGTGGGGAAAGGTATGGGAAAGGTTGCGGTCAGAGTCAGCAGATGCGCCCACATTGTCCCCTGTTTTAGAGCCGTCAGTAAACACTGGAGTAAATTCATCTGAACTGCGGATTGAGGACAGAATGATGGCTTTTTCGAGGCAGCAGGGATGGGCTTAGATTTGGAGAGAGAGGTCAAAGCCAAGCAATGGTGGGAGCGGGGAATAGTCAAGGTGTATACCCTTCGTTCTCGTAAGAGAAAGGCAGCACCTTTTGCAAAGGATGTTAGGGAAATTAAGGATGCTTATGAACCGTGTTCCCAAATGGTCAGTAATTAGGGTTCTGAGGTACCTCCTGCAGAATCGGTGTCAGAGCAGACGGTATTGGGGTCTGAAAACGAAGATAACTTGTACCCATGATGTATTCTCTTCGAAGAGAGAGTGGCATTACATTGGTTTAAACTTCAAGGCTCACCCAGGCCAGCCCAGACTCCAGTGGAGATACCGATCGCCTTATTTTGGATGGGATCTAATAGGTGTAGTAGTGTTGTGGAAGTCTGGCCGTATACTGCACAGCCATAGTCCAGTTTCGATCGGATTAGAGCAATGTAGAGGCGTAAAAGGAACTTGCAATCAGCACCCCAAGATTTTGAGGCTAGATGACGTAACAGGTCAAGCGCGCGATGACAAGTTGTTTTCAGGTGTTTAATATGCGGTGGCATATGTTAAGTGCTCATCTCGAATGAGTCCTAGAAATTTGACCTGTGAAATAGCAGGAATGGTCGAACCGTATAAGGTTAGGTTCCCCAGAAGAAGGTGGCAAGTTCTTCGATTCCATTTTTTCTTAAAAAAGCACTGCTGAGGTTTTGGTGTGAGAAAAATGGAAGCCATGGGAGTTACCCCAGTGTGAAATATTCTCAATAGCTAGTTGAAGTTGCCGTTCGAGAAAAGGCAGCCTGGCACCGGCTATATATATAACGCAAGGTCATCGACATAGAGAGAAAAATTGACGGTCGCTGGGATAGAAGTAATTAACGATATCATTAAATCTGAGAGCAAATAGTAGTACACTTTAGAACACTACCCTGCGGAACCCCTTCATCCAGAGTAAAGTGGCGTGACAGAATGGAAGAGCACCGAACCTGGATATATCATGTTTTGACGAAGAATTTGATGAAAAGAGGAGTTGTCCAGCGGAAACGAGCGAATGGAGTTTAAGGAGAATCCCAGTCCTCTACTTTGTGTCGTTAGCTTTTTCAAGGTCAAAACAGACACCAAGAACCATCCTGCCAGTTGAGAAGGCCTCCCGGATGTCATGGTCTAGTTTTACCAAAGAAGCTCCACAGTTCGAACGATTTTTGTGGAAACTAAACTGGAAGTTTGAGAAAGCTTGACGGCTTCCAGAACAGGGAGGAAAGCGGCCAGAAACCATTTTCTCCATTAATTTACAGGAATGACAGGTCAGCGAAATTGGTCTTTGGTTGTCCGCCAACTTCGGATCTTTGCCAGGTTTGGAAATAGGAATTACAAAAGCTGTAGTCCAAATAGATGGAAAAGAAGATTCGATCCAGATTCTGTTATATAGATCCAGCAAAAATGCTGATGCCGAGGGATGGATATGCGAAGCAATGATGTACGAATCATCTGGACCAAGAGCACCGTCTTTGCTATTTGCCAATGCAGTTTGATACTCTGCAAGTGTAAAGAGACGGTTGTAGGTATGATCATCCCTTTTCGCTGTTGAAACGTCTGGCAGTGCTGTGACAGTTGTCAGTTTTTGAAAGGCTTCAGTGTAGGGAAAAGAACTCGAGTGGCTAGCAAAACTATAACCTAACGCATCCGCTACAGCAGGAGGAGCGGATATCGTGTCATTTTTATCCTGCCATAACGGAGTATATGGGATGAGGAGTTGTTGGAAGCACAAGATATTTTCTGTTTAGCTTTCACATAAAGAAGAGGAGTTGTGGAGTTAACAGTCGATATGAAAGTTCGAAAAAATTGTTTTTCGTGTTTGGCGATTAATTCCCTGAGATCTCGTTGCGGCTGCTTTAAAAATAATCATGTTTGGGGTGGTACGGGTCCTTTTGTATTGCCTGTAGAGTTTCTTCTTCTCTTGATTGGCTTGTGCGTACCCTTGGGACCACCAAGGGGTTGCCGACCGCCTGCCTGAGGAAGATTGCGGAATGCAAGCTTCCGCTGCCGAGATGACGACTTGCTGGAAGAAGCGAAAGGCATCATCAACAGTCGGAAACCGGTTATTGAAGGGAGAAAGAGGGATAGCTGTGGCCTGATAAAAAGGAGCCCACTCCGCTCAATCATAACGCCAGCTGGAGTTAGGTTTTTGCATTGGGCTTGGTACAAGCTCATTTAAAGCTATTGGGTAATGATCACTGCCGAATAAATAATCAAAGCGGGATCAGGTAAAGCGATCCATAAGGGAATGTGAGCAAAAGGATATATCAATACAAGAAGAGGTGGGTGTATCTACACGTTCATATGTAGGAGGTCCTGTGTTAAGGCATCTCAGGGAAAAAGGGGTTAGGAGATCTATTAGGATCTTAGAATTAGACGAAGTGACAGTCTCCCCATAAGGGGTGGCGAAGGTTGAAGTCTCCTAGTATAACAACCGGAGTAGGGAGCTGTTTAAAAAGATTAGCTAAGTCGACCTTAGTAAATTCACTACTCAGAGCCAAGTAGATTGAGCAGATAGTAAGGTCGGTGAACAAGTGAATTCGTGCTGCTGCTGAATGAAATTTGGTTTGGAAAGGGACTGGAGAATAGGGGATAGATTTGTGAATGAGTATTCCTGCACTTCTTTATTCATTGTCACCTCTTTCTATAGAGGTTAACGGCGACTTATATTCGGACGGTTGAAAGAAGTCACGATGACATAAGTAGTAAGGTTACATAAGTTGACGGATGCCAGATTTGTAGCTAAATCTGTATTTTCAGCTAAATCTGGCAACCTGACGATACATATATATTTTTTTAGCTTACGTAGGTTCATGGGGTGTTTTTGGGTTATCATTTTATCATCCTAGATTCTCACGTACTTTCCTGGGTTGATTTTTTCTGGCACTTTTTAGCTTTTTTGTTATATTTCTGTCACTTTTTTAGCCTTTTATATATATTTTTAGCGACTTTTTAATACTCAGCTACGTTCATGGATGTTTTTTAGGATGTGGGATGTTAGATTTGTCACCTTGTCAATACAGGCATATATTTTTAATGACTCACGTACCTTCCTGGGTGATTTTTATACAAGACGTTTTGAAAAAGGGGTTCACCCTTAAGGGGCCCCCTTTTTCACATACGTTCGTTAGTTATTTTATGTATGGATGTCTGTGTATGTGTATGTCACTACCCTATGTCCACCATTTAATTCTATTCAGTTATTACCTCACGTTCTTTCCTGAGGCCTTTTTTATGGTAACAATCATTATCTTGTTGCTTTTTCTTTATATATAATATATATATATATATATATATATATATATATATATATATATAATATATATTATATATATATTATATATATATATAATAATATATAATTAATATATATATATATATATATATTATATATATATATATATATATATATATTATAATATTAATAGTATATATATATAATATATATATATAATATATATTATTATATTCTACTAGAGTTACTTTTCCCCATCTTGTTTGTATTTCATTTCATATTGCGTTGCGTCTTGTTAATATTCCGTCATAATTTATTTCTCGTCATTTCTTTTTGAATCACAAATCCATTCGTCGCCGATAATCGTTTTTAGCAAATTCCGTGAATCGTTGGCTGGCAAAACCCGTTAAATCGTCGTTTGTTGTTTCCGCGGCGTTCGCCGTCATTGTCCCTTTATCCGAATCGCCTCGCAATGCGGTTGAAGGTTTGAACACGCAGCACGGGAAATCGCAAAGAACCACCGCCTTGAGTGCAAAATAGAATCGTCCAACATCATAGGATTTATTCCCCCAACTCCCCCTTTTCACTCATGCATGTAGTAAATTTTTCCCGACTTTTTCGACGTTCACCTTTGTACCACAACCCTCCTTTTCTCTCTATAAGAGTTAAAGAGGAGATCATTGGTTTTCGAAAACCTTCTCCTTTTTTTCATTCTTCATTACCTTAAGCAAGAGTCGGGTCTTTAAGCTTTGCGCTGTCAGCAACGCCAGAGGTCTACAATCTAATATGATATTGTTAAAACACGGTCTCTTGATTCAGGATTCAAGATCAGTTTCATACCTTTTTCTAACTTGAATATATAGAAAATACAATAATAAATGCGAAAATGGTCAATTTTGCATTTCTTCAAGGCTCATTTTACCGTGAACCCAAAAGGTCATCAGAGATTAAATTTAGTTCGCAGTGGATTAACTTTCCTCGATTTAATCTTTTAGCCTGAAGCACATTGCGCATGGGGAATTGATTTAATGGAAAGAAATAAATTATTTTTTTTTGTTATTATATATATATAATATATATATATATATATATATATATATATATATATATATATATATATATATATTTAAATATATATACAAATATAATATATATATATATATATATATATATATATATATATATATATATATATATATATATATACATATATATATATATATATATATATATATAATATATATATATATATATATATATATATATATAATATATATATTTATTATTATAGATTATACAGTTTCATTTTTCTACTACTATACTACTAC
>JABUQX010051552.1:0-19133 GCA_015478945.1 Trachelipus rathkii | reverse complement strand
TTGGTTTCACATCTCACTCACCTTTATACCGACTCCAATTATATCATCAAAGGGATCCATGCGAACTCAGTCATATGATGGATATGCACTCGTATCAGATTTCTATCTGAACGAATTTGTTTTGATAGATAATTTTACATTATTAGTGGCAATAATCCAACATTTACAGCATTTATCACATTGAAATGCAACAAAGAATGGAAGATGGTGGTTTCCATCCTAGAAGTTGGGACTCTAATAATGCATCAATTGAGAATTATTATGGAAGAAAGGGGGTGGTGTGGGTTTAGAATAGCTTCAGCATCAGGAATCGAGAAGAGTATAATGTTCCCTTGATTAATCTCTACAATCCTCTTACAGATAAGTTAAAAACTATCAACTATTTTCAAATATATGGGCTGACTCGCAAATACCAAAAGATTGCAGATCTGGTATCACTGGTGTACAAGGGTTATTTGGTCTTTAAAATATCTTTTATACCCTACTTTAAGAAGGTTCGGTTCAATTAATTAGAAAATTATGGCCAATTAAGGTTCTCAATTGGGATGTAAACCAAGATCCCTGGCCGAATGTGTTATGTTTCCTGGTCTTCTCTATGTTCACATTATAAATAAATTACATTAATATTTGAACATTGAAAGGTCGTTGCTTTTCTCACCTTTCTCCCTCCAAACTCTATTTCGTATTTTGTGATGCGCATCCTCTTTTTTTATGGATTTTGCGCAGTGTATATTTAGACGTCAAGTTCCTACGTTAATATTTCACAAGGCCAATGGGTGGCCCCCTCAAATCTAAGGCTTTGCCCTCTTTGGAGTTGTTTTGCTCTCTTAAATGTTTCAAGTGTATCATAATCAATAACTTCATTATCAGAATTTCCTTATGTACAGTTCAAAAACATAAAAAGGTCTTTGTAGATGCTCAAATAGTCCTTTTCATGGCTCCTGTCTGGAAAAGCATTAAATAGAAATATTTTTGTTAAATATAATAGGCTCAAAGAAATATATCAAATAACAAATCTTCAGAATTGGCTTCATTTTTCTAGTGCTACATGCAATTAACTGCTGGAACAAACAGCAGATCTGATTACCAGAGGTGTTACAAGCTATTTACTTTTCTTTCAGAAATTGCCATATAGGCTTACAAGGGTCCTTTTGGATTCTTCTAGATCAATCTCAAATGGCCTATTAGTAAACTTAAATGTTGTCTGAGGCCAAAAAGGAAAAGACTTACAATTGTCACACATCTGTGTTGTTACTCAGTCTTTGATTACCCTTATAAAGACTATCAAGTTGTGCATAGGCTTTACTTAAAGTACTTTCAAAAATATGCAAATTCATTTGTGTACTGGGCTCGATGAAGATTGTGATTAGAAAGCCAAACTCTATTGGTTGAAGATAATGACCAGCACGCATTGTTTTTCTAAGGAGAATTATTTCTCCAAAATCCTAAAAACAGAAGATTCCTAATTTAATCAACAACTTAAACTTATTCATAGATGATAACGGCCTAATCCGATCCCGAAATGAGGAGAATTGCCAGACTCATTTGTACTATAATGATGATGTGATAAATCAAATTCTTCTTGGCAAGGATCATCTCACTAGATTAACCATAAGAGATTTTCATTCTAGATGTCAAGACACTTGGGTGTTCAAACCACTAACAATTTCATCAGAGCTCTCATGGCTTCTGGATTACCAAGGGCAGGCAGGCTGTAAAGAATGTTTTGTCAGGCTGTATAGTATGCACAAACTATATTAATACCTTTAATATCCAAAAATGACTAATCGTCCTCATTCATGAGGAGGGTAAATTGCTGCGTCCTTTTTGATGCATACTGGCAGTGGACTTACATGGGCATCTCGTTGTAAATTAGATGAGAAGAATTTCAAAAATGTATTATTCTTTACACATGCCTTAATACTCAGAGCTTATTCATGTTGATGTCCTTCCCGATATGTCCACTGAATCCTTTTTTACTTTCATTCCAACGTTCACAAAGTATATATGGCATACCGTCCAATTTGTACTCAATAAGCCTGGAATTTCAAACACAGGTGGAAATTATACTGATTAGATCTTTGTCTTCAATATGTCTCACGGAACAATATTGCGTATCAAGTAACATCAAACATTACAAGATGTCATCATTATCCGTTGGATGGATCAGTTTGGGAGATGAATGATACGAACAGTTAGGGAATGTCTCTATAAAACTATAAGTAAAGCAACCTTAACCTACTTTCTTTTGTTTACCAGTTATTCAAATATTTCACCAATGTTATCAATTCAAGACCTTTAACCTAAAAGTCATCAGATAATGATTTGGGAAGTTATTGCTCCAAATTCCTTTTTGAAGCGTTAAGGCAATTCAAACCTCGTAATTCAATGAAGTTTCCACCCCCATAGGGAAAAAACTTCCTCCCTCACACAAAATAAGACTTAGCCATAACTCTAAATGCTCAGTGAAGAGTTTTAGAGACTTTGGGCGATATGTAGAGTCTAATATCTATATTAAATTTGCGTCAGACAAATAGAAATCTCTATCAGTCAGAGTGTACCAACAGAATTAAGGTAGGAGATATAGTTCTGATACACACACCTAAACAAGCCTAGACCTTCTGGCTTTTGGGCAGAGTTCTGGGTGTCACTGTGGTGATGACAATAAAATCAGGAGTGTGTTATTAAAAAGGGGAGAATGGACAAACCTCTCATCTATACTTCTAATTTCATCTGCTATCCATTTGGAGTATCTATGTACCCCATTCTGCTCCAGTGAGTGAAACTGAGCTGAAGCAAGCGTAATCTCTCCACTTCAGGATGTCAAACAATGAAAATACAACAAGTTACCCTCAAATATCAAATTCAGTTATTCAAAGTACTATGAATACTTGCTATTGTCAGATGTACAACCTTCAACTTTAGGTATAAATTCACCTCAACTTGACTCTCAACAGAACCAAATTTCTTTCAGCTCAATTCAGTCAAAAAAAAAGACCTCTTAGACAGGCTGCTGTCAAATGTCAAGAATTCCATCGCAGGAATTTATCACATTTGTAACAAAAAAATAATTCTTTTTAATGCAATGGTTTCATTTGCAACTCTTCAGCGGAGATATTAAAACTCATCTAATATCTTTCAATATATATCTCTATTTTGGCTAATTTTAGTATTTTATTTAGGATATAAAAACTATTAGCTATACAGTATATTATTTTTAGTGGAATTTATATTTTGTGTCCCTTCGATAAATTGACCAGAATTTCCACTAAAAAAATAACAACTGTGACTCATTTCAATTCAATAGCTGTTCCTATTTTAATCGTGTTGTAAAATTAAGAAGTTTTATCAAAAATGTAACGGTGTAGAGTAAATTTGTAATTTATCTTCTCAACTTTATCAACCTACCAGTCTATTCTCATTTATCTCTTAGCTTATCCTATTCAACTTAAGGCCTAATAAGTTAGTTAGTTATATTTAGATAAAGCCAAAGTCTGTAGTTATCTTAAAAAACTAATAGAACTTCCCCAAGGACCAAAAAAGTCTTTGTATAACCAACAAACCCTCCATAAACGCTTTATTAGTTACACAACTTGTACTATATATATTAAAGTTTAGTTAAGTTAAGTAAGTTTTTAAGAAAATTCTTATGGCAAGGCTTCTGGATGTAAAGCAAATGCCTGACCATAAACAATTTTCTTAAAAAACTGTAACTTAACTTAACTTTTCTGAACTAGAAATTTTTTTGAACTTAGAAATTTTTTCAGAAAATATGCACTGATTATAAATAAGCAATCACATCTTTTAACTCTCCAAATAAATGGAACTTCAATATAAAATTATTAAAATATATATATATAGTATAATTATATATATATATGTAGTATATATATATATATACTTATATTATATAAATATCTAATATATATATATATTTATATATATATATATATATTATATATATGATAGTATAAAATTATAAAGAACATATCTGTTTATTTTATTGAAAAACTAAAAGCACATACATATGTCTCCTTATATATTTTTATTATATATTTATATATATATAACTATATATATATATTATATATATATATTATACATAATATTATATATATATACTATATATTAACTAATTATATATATATTAAATATATAATATAATATATATATATATATAAATATTATATTATATATAATATATATATATTATGGCATATATATATATATATATATATATATATTAGTCCTAATAACTTTCAAAGATTATTGTTCATTTATTTAATCTACTTTAGATTAAATTTTCATCAGTTGTGTGATCTATATGGGTCTCGACGAATGGGTTTGTTGCAAGTTCTTGATAACTTCATGCTTAGCAATATTGCAAATTATAATCTAGCCAACTCCGAGGATGATAGCAGGTATGATAATTTTGTGTATTATTAGTACAAAATTAATTTAAAATTAAGTTTATTTAAACATTTGAAAAGTATAGAGACGGTAGAAGCCGCATGGGCCTATCGAGATTTGCCTATTGGCGTTTTTATCCTAAGTTTAGTTAATCCTAGTGTATTTAATTCAGAATTTGATATGAGAGTTAGAGAAGCAATGCATCATTGCCTAACCATTTCCTTTCAGTGTTTTCCTAAAGAAAAAAATTCAAGCTCAAACTTAGGCCTTGTAGGCCTAGATCATTTTCATCTTCAAAATTTAATTTTTTTTTTAATCTTCTAGACCTGTTCAAAATTCACATCAAATAATCTGGCCTAGTGGTAGGCCATATTTCATTTTTTCCTTAAAAAAAATTCAATTTTAAAATTTACCTTTAGGGTTTGAAATTTTCAACTTCAATTTTTTTTTTTTTTTTTTTTTTGTTTTCTACCTTTTCAAACATGTTCAATCAAATAATTTGGGCCTGGTGGTTAGCACGTCAATTTCATTTTCTCTTTCTCAAGGTTTCATCTGTCCTTGGGTCCTTGTAGCCAAATTTCAGCGAAAATGTCTGACCCAGAGATACAAGCCCCTTCTTGACAAAGTTAATAGCTGCGTTTCCCGAAGCCCGAGTGCAAAATCGACTCGGAAACGCTTCGATTTGAAAAAAATTACATTAACCAATCAGAGAACAGGAAATTTGAGTACTTGAAGGCCGCGGACTCCCGTCGGATCAGCTACAAAGTGTAGACAACTAGTACTACTCTTATACGTATATGTAATCCTATTTTATGGAAATATCATATATTAGTATTCCTTAATATAAAGTTAAAACTAAAATATTAAAAACACTTTTGGCAAGCATATTCCGACACCATGTTTGTAAGAAATTTGTTTGAAACACAATATCCTTTCCGCCGCCGGCTTTACTAATTACGATTTCGCAGGATTTAACAACGGGCGCCTGGACTGTTGACGTTTACGTTACTTAGAAGTGCGCAAACTGAGCTCGGGAACGATGACATATGGCGGCCTGTTTGACAGCCGAGCTTCATCGGTGCTTCGGGAAACGCAGCTAATAAAAATCTATGCGCCTATTAATTTCAAGCCATTTCATCCTCAACGCAGCAAGTTAGTATTTATTTTAGTCAGATAGAGAGTAGGCCCATAGATAATAATAAAGATAAAGATACAGTTTATGTAAAAGATCTTTTAGATTAAGTAAAGCATATTGTTAAAAAGATATTAAAAAACAGGATACAAATATAATAAAAAGATATAATGACAGTTGACTCCCTCGAGTCCTTGAGTATTCATGAATGGGATTTGTGTAGTCAAGGATTCAGTACCAATGCTCAAATTAAATCAAAATTAAGTGGATAAATCTAAAAGGATCAAAATTGCACCCCTCTAAAAAATCTTGCAATCATTTGAGTTGAATCTGTCTTACGAGCTATAGATATGTGCGTTTTCCTTGAAGGCATGTAAACTGGATAAGTTTTTGGCTCTATAAACCTTCATTTTCAAGATTTAGGAGTTCTCCTTAGATTTACAGAAAAATTCATAACGTGAAAAGTTACGATTTTTTGCTTAGAGAAAATAAATTAAAGGGACCAAATATACAATACTCTTATTCAGAAGTCTTAGTCATAGTGATCAAACTAATTTAATAAGGCTTATTGAAACTTTAGAATAAAGAATTTTTAGATGAAAAATTTTATCACTCTCTACCGTCTCTCCCTAGGCACTTGAAACAAAAGCCTTCTTTTCTCAAGAATATAATGATAACAACTAATATATGCTCGTTATATCTATAGAGTTTCCAAACTTTTCCTAAGACGTAATTCCCACGAACTGTTAACAAGAGTATCCGTTTGGTTGCTTCTGTTCTTATTTCTAATTAACGAAAAGACGTGATGTCCTCTCTCTCCAAGTTTGAAAATAAAACTATTCTCACCTTTTCCTTTCTGTGGTTCTCAACAAATATTGCGCTTCCGAACCTCCCCCTGACATGGTCGACTGTTTCATCTCTCTGCCTAGCAATTTCGATATTTTCTTTCTGATATAAGTACACTTATCCGCTCTGTCAACACCTATTGAACAATTTCAGATTTACTTCTTTCCTTTTCTCTCCTCCAGCTTTTATTAGTTTTATGGGTATCTCATCTTCCCTCGGTGCCTTACCGTTCTTCATTGCTGTCAGAGTCACCTAAATCTCCTCTATAGTGATCTCCTCCAACTCCTCATTATCACTTCCTTCAACTACCTCTTCCCCACCTCCTCCACCTGTTCATTCACATTTAACCTTTCTCTGAAGTATTCCGTCCATCTCCTGTTTATGTCTGTTGATTTAACAAAAACCTCTTCTTGCTTATCCTTGATATTGCATGCACACTTTCCTCTTTGATCCTCTATACGTTTTTTTGCCAGTCTAAAAAACTTCTTCCTTTCTGCCCTCACATCTTCCATAGTTTCTTCCTCCTCTATCTTTGCTGCTCTCTTCTCTTTTCACTCTCTCCGCTTATTTCTTGCATCCACATACTAAGCCCTTGTCTGTGCAGTTTTATTTTTCAACCACCTTCTCATTAATAGTTTCCCTCTTCATTGCCTCCTTCACTGCTTTAGTCCACCACCTCGTGTGTCTTTCCCTCGTTCCTTCTACCCATCTTTTACCCAGAGTCTCCTCTGCCGCCCTTCTTACCGTTTCTTGTATCTCCCCCATTTCTCCTACTCCTAATTGCTCTAGCTCCTCGTTTTTTTCACTATATTCCCTTTTCCTGTCATACTAATTCAGTGACTCCACTTTAATCACATTTCTCTTCTTCTTTAATCTGAACTTTTCATGTCTTCACCTCCAGGTCCTAGTCACCAATATTTCATAGATTCGAATCCATTGTTACTCAGTATCACTTTCACATTCCTTATTAGGCTACTATCAGACAATATTATATATAGTCTATAATAGATCTCGATCGAATCTCAGTGATATTGAAGTTGTTTTACTGTCCATCATATCTCGCGAACCTATTGCGCAGTTCCCTATGTTGGAAAAGTCATTTATTGATCTTCATCTCTTCCTTAAACAGAAATCTATTAACATCTTCTCCTTCAATATTCCCTATTCCTCTCCATACCAATTCCAACCATTCTCTCTCTATACCTCATCTTTCTCCTCCCCACTCTTGCACATGACAATTATCCAATCAGCAACAATTACATCCTCTCTTTCTTTCCCGTCTCCACCTTCTTCCTCAACATTTTCATGAAACTGTCTCTTTCTCTTCTGCGGTGTCTTTATTGCGCGTGAAATACCACCCTGCTAGAAGTTGTATCACTTTCCTTGATTTAAAAGTTGCCAGCTTACAAATCTTTCAGGCAAGATTTCTATGGTTTGTATGGAATGGTGACATCTTCGGCCCTATTATAAAGCCTACTCCGCTGTTTCCTAACTACATCTCTACTCCTTATATATATTAATACATATTCATCCTCCCATATCTCTTTCTCTTTCTCCTCTCTTCCATCACATCATCCTCCTCAGATTCATCATCTACAAGTGTTTCTCCTCTTCCTTTCCACCTAAGTGTTATATTAAGCGCGCGTATCTCAAATTTTAAAGCGTGTTTGAGTTTTTGGTCAAAATCGATTTACAGAGAGGTCTTTTACCTGAAGATTAGTTCTACATCCGAAGGCCGGTCCTTGGAGTATTGCGAAGCAATTTTAGTTCAGGCAGGTGGCTTACTAGCGCTATCCTGCCTCAGCCAGAGCTCCATAGTCGACCAGGTGCACGACGCAGACCGCTTGAGTTGGTGTGTGCAACATATATAAATATATATATATATATATATATATATATATCTATATATATTATAATATGAATATTAATATATATATATATTATATATATTATATTATATATAATAATTATATATATAATATATAAGACTATTAAATATATATTATAATCAGTATTATATCATTATATATATATATATATATATATATATTATATAATATATACTATATAATATATATTTATATATATCATATTATATACTAAATATAATATATTATATATATATTCTATATATATATAATTATATATATATATATATATATATATATATATATTAATACTATATATATTATATATACATATTATCTATAATATATATATAGTATATATATAAATATACTATATATATAATATATATATATATTATATATAATACATATATATATATATATATATATATATATATATATATAGAATATTTAGACAAACCGAATATTTAATATAATATATTATATATTATATATATATATATATAGATATTATATATATAATATATATATATATATATATATGTACTTATATATCATATAATATATATTATATAATATATATATAAAAAATATATAATATATATATATATATATATATTATGTATATATATATAATATATATAATATATATATATTATATTATATATATACCTTAGATAATATATAGTATATATCATATATATATTATATATGTGTGTTGGGTGTGGCATTGTGGTGGTGTCGCGATGTTGTGTGTGTGTGGTGCTTTGTGTGTGTGAAAACAAAAGTTAAAACAAGGAGATGGAGCTTATGACGTCATAGGAATATAGGTATATATATATATATTATACTATATATATATATATATATTATATATATATATATATATATATATATATATATATTTATACTATAATATAATATATATATAATATATATATACTATATACTATATATATATATTATATATATATATATATAATAATTATTTATATATATATATATATATATTATATAATATATATAATATATATAAATTATATATAATAATATGTATATATATATATATATATTATTATTTTATACTATATATAGTATATATCATTGATATATATATATATAGTATACTATATATATATATAATAGATATAAATAACTATATAAAATATATATAATATATGTGTGTATATTTTTAAAAGCAAAAGTAAAAAAAGGCGCAGCTTAATCATGTCATAGGATACTGATAGCTGAGTGTCATCTCATTTAGTTAGCCTCGCTACTATACTATATAATATTATTATATTATACTTATATATATATATAATATAATACTATAATATACTATATTATATACTATATATATATATATAAATATATACTATAATATATATATATATAGTATACTATATATAAGATATATATATGGGAAACTGACTTGTGTTTACTCTTATTTCAAATTGGAGCTGAGAATACACCGTTGTTTTCAATGCCTCAGAAAACTCAATCTCAATTCCAATCATTTATCCACGAGCAAAGCTTTCCAAAGAACTGCGAAATATTATTCTTTAAAACACAACTCAACGGTCACCGCCTCACTACGCGGGGATTTTATCCTTTTTCTCGTGTCATGCATTTTCATGTAATGATCACAAATATGTCCGCTGTTGCCGGAAGCATTCTGAGTGTTCGCATACTCTGAGCGAGCCTTCGGAATTTATTCGCACCACTACCAGGTGCTTGAACTCTCTAATAGTGTTTGTTCGTTCTTAGTTTTGAAGAGTATCTGCATCTTATATTTCGTACTAGATTTTACTCACAAAACGCATTCTTCGAAAAAGATAAATCTAAGAACCTCTCTCTCTCTTCTGCTCTTCTCTCTCTCTCTCTCTCTCTCTCTCTTCTCTCTCTCTCCTCTCTCTCTCTCTCCTTCGCTCTCTCTCTCATCTCTCTCTCTCATCTCTCTCTCTCTACGATCGTACGACTCTCAGTCTGTTACAGTCTCACCCATTTTCGCACCAAACTCTGAACTCCAGACTCTAACGCTAATGCTCTTTCCATACATGTACCTTACTGGTAAAGTCTGAATACACATTCTTACTATTTCTCCCAACCCCTATTTTCCTTAATAATCGAGTCTATTTTCTTTTCATCCAGGATTACCGAAATTACTATTTTCTCCAGGGAGATTCTCTTCATTGCAAAATCTTGCGCAGTTAAAGTTATCGTATTCTGCTATGCAACCAGAAAGTGAACAGAATTATATTTTCTCGAAAGAAACAATGATCATCCTTGAGTTCAAAATAAATTTCAATGATGTTTGCATGAAAAATTTTCCAAATTTGATTGTGAAAGGCTTGTATTTTTGTTTTAAAGGAGAAAATATGCCGAATATCAGTCATTAAGAAACCAATATAACTTTTAGTATTAATGAACTTCATAGAGTAAAGTTCTAGTTCTAACTAATATCTAATAAACTTTCTGAAAAGTTCTCTCTTTCACAGTAATGGAGCACTTAATAAAAGTCTTGCGGCAATAGAACTCGTAAAGGATGAAAGCTTAACTCCTCGTGTGCGGTTTGACATTGCACGGCATTATGTTTTCCCAAGATATATTCGCATGTTGTGGGAAATGCTTACCGAAGATGAAAAACTACAATATCCGTGTAAATTCAGGGGAAAACCAAAAATTCGTAGATTAACAATAATCGGTACATGGACTTTGCCAACGGATCCAACTCTTGTTTTTGTTAAAAAGAACAAAAGTAAAGTTGAGAAAGAAGATATTGCAATTGTTCTTCATTTTCGTCAAATGAAGTTGCTTTTAAAATAGTTTCGGGGAACTTAATCAATCGCCAAAATGGTATAATTGTAGATTCTGATCTGTAAAATCACTTGCTTATCATCCTAGACTATTTTCTATGCTCGAACATAATACATCTGAATGCTTCTTTGTATTTGTCGAACCAATGGAAGGAGCTAGATATTTAATTTCTGTTTATAGCTACTTGTAAAAAACTTCCCAGAGATTTTCTTACCGAAACAGCTCATTTAAGTTCTGAAGTTACTTTTTGCTTGGCCATACCAATATTTATTCATGAAAGTAGCAAAAATGTTACGTGAAAATATAACGAATTTGAGTTTTACATTTTACTTCAAATCAATTTAATAATATTTTGAGATCCTCAGTCTGGTAATACATTTGATTACAAAACCTTTTGTTTGATTTTGGCAATATGGGGTTCGTCAGATTATAAAAAGTCGTTTTATTTATTGAACAGGAGCGTGGATTCCATTAAACCTTATGCGTAGAGTACCATTTCTAATATGTTTCATATGATAATTAACACTACAATACTCATAATTTTCATCTGTAACAAAGATGTCCTTCCAGAGAACTTAATTGCTGAATGCATAAAAATATATATAAAAAGTTATGTTGAAAAATTGCCTCAGAGATGATAAACAAAAAATGTAGTCAAGCAAGTATAGATATTTGTCAAAGAATATATTAAATACTAGAAAATATGAAATGGCAGATTTCTCTTTTGAATGTTTTACAAAATATAATTAAGTGATTTAAAAAAGAAATCCCTACACACGAGAAACAAGATTTTATTTGTTGGTCAAACCATGGCTTTCTAGTAACTAATGTTAGTATATGTTAAACTCATTCACTTCAAGGAAACGTGATATTGCTTCTCATGATTACATCTCAATGACACAATTATATCAGTTTCTTGATATAAATATAAATCATGTATGACAAACTACCTCAAAATATGATTCTCTCTCTGCAGAAATCAGCAAATGTACTGAAGGGATAGAATCGTACATTCAAATTATGCCATTGCTTCGATTTGTAAAGAATAAATTTTCAATAATTAATCTTAGTTGTTTGCGTCGTTTTTCTGTATGTTTGTACCTGCAAATACGTTTTTTAGATCATACTAATTTAGAATTAAAAAATGGACATAATATTCGTCATGAGACTAACTCGTTGCTAACAAGTAGTTTAAACAGGTAAATTATTATTCCGATTGAGTGAGACATTTTCTTAATTACTATATATATAATATAGTATTATATATATTATATACTATATACTATATATATAATATATTATATATATTTATATAATATATATATATATGATTATATAAATCAAATAAGATATAATATATTATATATATATAATATATATATATATAATATAATATATATAATATATATATATATATATAATATATATATATATATATAGGCTATATATTCAATGCAGTTTAAATTAAGTTTAAAAAGGTCCAAGATGTGTGTTGTAACATATGGTCCATCTGAGGGTGAAATAGTTTGCAGGAGATGCCCGATTTATATGGGAAATCTGAATAAAGTTGCATGAAGAGTAGGAGCTCAGACGCGAATTGTGTTGGAGAACCTAAGGTGTGAGTAGGTGATCAAATGGATGGTTAACAGGTAAATTTGAGTTGACGGGAGAAAACGAGAGAGAATGGTAGGAAGGCGATTGGTTTCATGGAGGAGAAGCAGATACCTTTTAATTAACACGTTTTCGTTTTGGCAATATTCTTACGCAATTCTTACGAAAAAATAAGAACGTTCTCAGAAAAAAATTCGTTCGTTTTGTTCAATTTTAAGAAATTTGAGTAATATTCTCACAAACGTAAGAATTTAGGAAATTCCGTAAGATTGCTATTTCGCTTTCACTTACCGAAAAATTCTATTCCTTACGCAAAATGTAAACAAAGAAATGATGCCAGAAGCAGTTATGAAATTTTTTTTTTTTATTTTTTCTTTTTATTGTATTTACAATGAATAATTTTAATGACTTTAAGATGTGAGATAATGTGTCAAATATTAAAATATATTAAAATTCATAAAAAAGCGAATGAATTTTTCACTACGGTGATAGGCCCGTTAATTTGTGACACCTGAAGATGCTTCTTTGAATAAAATGGCTTCCAATTTTTGATAAAAAGATCTGTTACAATGATTCAATTATTTCATGTTATTTTTTTGTTAACAAATGTTTTAAATCCACTTATATCAGATCTAAATATATATATATATTATATACTATATATATATATATATATATATATATATAATACATATTATACTATAATATATATAATACACTAGTAAATATATATATATATAGCAGAGAGAGAGAGAATGAGAGTGAGGAGAGAGAGAGATATCTCCCCTAAGACATCATTCCAAACACTGATTATGATTTTTGATAATGTTGTAACAAGTTATATAAAATAAGATTCATTCGCAGTCGTTTGGCACGAAACGTTCTTAAAATGCGTAAGAATTTGTCTTATCGAGCGTAGAAAAAATGCTAAAACGAAAACGGCTTTACTTCTAGAAACAAAATAGTATTCATAAGTATACAGAGTTGGCAAACATAGGTAGAGCTGGTATCGAGTGAAAAAGTATGACTTTAATTTAGTGGTGATGAAGAAGATGTTGAAGTATGTCGATGGATGTCTAATCGTGAGGGGCTAGCGGATGCGATTATGATTACTATGTGTTTCACGTAAGATTAATGTTTGTGGAGCTTGAATCGGAGAGGAAGGCAAGATAAGGACGGAAGTGGAGAAAATTAAGACGTGAGAAGTGAAGTGAACAACGAGGTAATAAGGAAATGTATTAGAAGCACTTGCAAATCAAATCAGTTGAATTGTATCAATTTTTAGCTGAGCAAATCTGGGCGCCAAATGGTAAGAGGTCTTTGTTAGTAGTGCAAAGAGAAGTAATGTGGATGTAGCTAAATTAGGAGTAAGAATCTCACACAGTGAGGATGAATGAAGATCATGAAGAGTGATGCAAGGGATTAAAGTAAAAAAAAGAAAGAGTGGTGAATGTGTTAAAAGCACATGATTATAAAGAGAAAGGTTTTTGGATTATATATATATAATAGTATATATATAATATAATAATATTATATTATAATATTATATAATATAATATATATATATATATATTATATATAAGATATATATATATATATATATATATATATGATATAAATCATTTATATTAATATATATCTATAATATAATATTTAATATATTATAATATATACTATATATATACGATAATATATATAGTATATATACTATATATATTATATATATATACTATCATACTATATAATATATATATTATATACCTATATATATATATATATAAGTAGTGTAAAAAAAGGAAGACTAAAAGTTGCATACATAGGAGAAAATGAGGTAATGAACAGTTTGGAAAGGATGAATGAGGACTTACAACGGCAATAGGGAAGCTTTTTGGAGAAGCGAAAATGCTAAAGAATGAGAGTAAGGGAGCTCCATTAGAATAGAATATGATGGTGCTTCCTAACGCACATGCTAAAAGTGCTGTTATGTGAGGAAAGTGTGAGGAAACATTCGAAATCTGCATAACCATTCGCCAGTAGTAAGATGGTGATGTGACAAGGTGTCTGGGTTTGATTGGTCGCCAAGAAGAAATAGGCATTATTTGGCGATTGAGGTCATTAGTAAGGAGGGTAGAGTGAGAAAGTCTGAAGAATGATAAAATCTGCAGATACAGATAAAATTACTGGTGAACGATGATCAGAATGGAGGCGAGATGTGGATTGAATGGATTTGCAAGTTGTGTAACATGGCGTTTATGGAGGGTATAGTTTTAGCAGTGGAGAGCAGTAAAAAAGAAAAGTTTTCTTACATCACATTATATGGTATAGCCTATAGGTAATCATATATATTATATATATATATATACTATAGATATACTATATATATATATATATAATATTATATCATATTATTACTATATATATATATACTACTATATATATACTATAAATATATATAACTATAATATATATAATAACTATTATATAATATATATATATTATATATATATTATATACTATATATAATCTTACTTGAATAAAAAGGCAATAAACATAAAATGATAAATAAATTTATATTGAAATTGACAGCAATTTAAAAAAAATATAATTCATTTAAATAGATGAAAAATTATTCTTCTAGCTCTATTAACAGCAAAATGAATGAAAACTTCCTTCAAAGTTGCTGCTGAAAAATGCAGAAAATTATGTCTTGTTGAGCCTTTTTCGGAGTAGAGAAAATGTTTCATGAGTTACATGTTGGAGAGTGTTAATAATATCTAATGAATCATTTTACTAGAATTGATAAGGATAAATCTGCTGCTCACTGTGAAAAAATCATCAGAAACTAATGCAATTGCATATTTATTTTCGTGATTACTATTGATTCTGACACTGAGACATACTTATTTCTCACTTAACCCGATTAATTCCCCACTGGCCTATTTAGACCCAAAAACATGACGTCATAAAATTAAAAAAATAGCATTATTTTTTATGTTTTTCGTTAATTTCTACGCATGCGTATTTTTTCTAAGGATAGTTCTTCAAGGATATATGCAAATTTTCCTCAAATTTGTTCACTTCATTTTTACATAGAGTTATTTCAGTAGTAAAATTTTTGATGAAGGTGAGTGCTGAATGAGACTATTTTTGGAGTGTTATCATGTTATTTATATATTTATATATCTTTATTTATATATTAGATGATTGAAGAATTCAATTGAAATGTGAAAAACGGAATATTTCATTAGTTAATAAATTTTATAGGGTGTTATTTTACCGCGTGTCTATTTTAGACCAGTGGAGTTAAGGTTAACAAAAATTTGAAATTTTTTGTATTGGACTCAGACAACTTTCAAATTTCACTCTCTTTTACTTGCTATATATTTGAAATATATCCAAATAGTTATATATATATATAAATATTATAATGATATATAATACTCTACTATTATATATTATATATATATATATCTATATATTAATGATATATATATATAATATAGTTATATATATATATATATATAGTATATATATATATAAAATATATTAATATATATAATAATTAAATATATATACTATAATATAATATAATATATGTTATATATATGTATATATATATATAATGTATAATATAACTATATATATACTATATATATATATGAATATCATACTATATATACTATATAATATAATAATAATATATACTACTATTATATATATAAAATTTCAGCACAATATGTCACTTCACAAATTTGTCAATTATACGAGATGCAGAGGAAATCTTAAATATATTAGAAAATGATGAGGAAGCCGAAATTGTTAGTACTGAGATTGATGCGGCAGATCTTGTTGAAATTGTTCTCAATTCACCTCAGGATGGTGGGAACTTTGATACAGATGATGCCGAAGGTGATACAGAGGAATTCACCACCAATGTTAGAGACATTGGAAAGGGAGTTTTATCTCAAACAGCAGAGCTAAGAGCAATAAGAAGAGGACACGCGATAGATATTCAAGTAGAAGAGTAAATATTGGAACCGTCAACTAGCCTGTCAAAAATGCAATGCGTAACTTCAATTAAAGGTAAAAAAAATTTTTCGGAAAGGGTCCGCAAAATCTTTAAAAAAATTATCCAAGAAATATGACTGCATTGCAGCAAAGAAAAAGCCTGCAATTCTAGAGAGCAAAGAATTCAAAGGAAAACCAGTCAACCTTTTCAAAATATGTTTTACGGAGGAACTTATGGATCATATATGCAGAGAATCTGTAAAAAATATGCTTCTCAAAAAGCTTACGCAAAACATTACACTTTCGTTTTGATTTGTATGTTATTTCGTAATTTTTTGATGTCTGGATTTCTGGAATCTACTCTTGTCGATGAACGACACAGTGAATACCATTGTTACAAACTCAAGACGAACAGAGACTCTTTTTGAAATTCGTTAGCTCGCAAACGTTGCGAGCAGCCACGGAGAGATGGAAACAAGCAAGTGTATTCCTCAACCAAAATATCGTAAAACTTCTATAATAAAA
The DNA here is from genome assembly GCA_015478945.1 of Trachelipus rathkii. NCBI lineage: Eukaryota > Metazoa > Arthropoda > Malacostraca > Isopoda > Trachelipodidae > Trachelipus > Trachelipus rathkii. The sequence continues at coordinate 1,913 of JABUQX010051552.1, read as the reverse complement.
ACAATGGAGGAGTGGATCTGTTCTCCAAAATTGAAGTGAGCAGTGTACGAATTAGAATACGATCTCCAAAAATGTATTGACCTTACTTCCACTTTTGCCTAAATGGCAGTGTTGTCAATTTGTGGATGCTTATACCGTACAATATTAAAAAACATTCGGTTCTGAATTTACTAGACAAATAGTAATCTCCCTTTTATCTGCCCCTGACATATCGACAACTTGAGGCGTAAAACCAAGCACTAAAACACAAGTACTGAATATCATTCGATTTCACCGAAAAGATCATCTAATGGACAGAATAGACAAGCGTAGGAGATTGGCATTTTGTAAATATCTTGTCCAATTTTCGTTGCCCTCATTTCTGAATTTGAGTATGTTTCAAAGAACTTTCTTTTGTAAAATCACTTAAATTAATCATATATAATATATATATAGTATAATATATATTATATATTATAATATATATATATAATATAATAATATATATATATACTATACTATATATATATAGATATACAAAAATACATATATGCAAATATAGGATATATATTATATATATATAAGTAATAATTATAAAACTTTAGCAAAAAGTATCATAATCCCTAAATTTTTCATAGTTTTTGTGCAACACGTTAATTGACCCACTGTGTCTAAAAAACACTGCTCCGAAAAATCTATAAAGAGACGGATTTTTTTTAAAATTCTTGGAAATTGATATTTCTACGACAAAAAAAAGACCTATTCGTTTAAATTTTAAACAAAAATTTTCATCTTTTTTAATTTTGCTCTTAGCTTTTCATCTTTAAGAGAAAGCCGAAGTTATGCTGCAACTTTGCATATGCTTTGAAAATTTCATCGACTTCGCACGAAAAAATCTTTCAAAACAAATATTACATTTTCAGTATGATTTTAAAAGCAGTTGGTGTCACTTATGATGGAGACTGTAATTGTAGTACATAATTGACGAGTGAGGAAATAAAGTTATATCATGCATAAACTTATAACAAATTCGCTCGTCGATACAATTAAAAAGATTTAAGGACTTGAAAAGGGCTCGAAGGCGTGATCCAGTCAGGCGCCCAGGAAAGCTAGTGAACAAAGGCTGGATAAGACGGAGCAGAAAGAGAGGTACAGCCAGCGGAACGGGCACGACCAATGATCCAGAGCGAAAGGAGGTGGGCCGGGGCGGGGCTGAGGGAAAATTGGCCGACGGGAGAAGAAAAGAGGGCCCCCGGGGGAAACGAAAAGAGGGCCTTAGGTGGGGGCACGGGCCCGAGGACAAGGAGAGGACATAAGAGCACAGCAGGGAGAGAGAGGGCAGCGGGAAGAGAGAGCACGGTAAGAGAGAGGCCAGGAAAAGTAAAACACGGGAGGGAAACCTTAGCGGCAGGGCGGGCGGCAACCAAGGAGGGGGCCAAGCAAAACGGCACGAGCAGGAGCGCAAACGGCCGGAGAGGGCCGCGCCAGATAGGCCGCGGGGAAAGAGAAGCGAGGGACAAAGGCAGGCAAGAGAAGCAAGGGGAAGGCAAGCAGGGGAACAAGGAGGCGGTGGGAGGGGCAAGAGGAGGGCGCGGGGAGGACGGGAGAAAAAAACGGGGAGGGGGCGGGGCGAAGGCCAGAGGGGGGAGCCGGACAAGGGGGGAGAGGCGGGGGCAAACGGGGGAACGGGGGACGCGGGAGAGGCCGACCAGCAGCAGCGCACAGTGGAGAAGAGGGAGAGGAGGGAGGCCGGGAACGAACAACGGTGAAAAAGGGCGGGCGGCAGGGGGAACCCCCCACCCCGCCACCCCCAGCCAAGGAGGGGGGGGGCGCGAACAAGAGAGGGGAAGAGCGCGCGCACGGAGGGCGAAACGAGAAGGGAAGGACAGCGCCAAGGAGAAGAGAAAAGGCAAGCAGTGCGGGAGCAGCCACCG
>JABUQX010051551.1:0-15834 GCA_015478945.1 Trachelipus rathkii | reverse complement strand
CGTATAATGATGAAATAAAAAGCCCCTTCGGAGAGAATTGACAATTGTCAGTAACGATCTGTAATGCTGGCAATAATGCCAATATAGAAAAAACAGGCTAATCTCGTGTATTTGTAAACAATTATTTCTAAAATTATAATAAGTAGCATCAATTAATAATTTCTTAAAGTTCTGAAGGAAAACTCAACCCAGAAGTAAATACTGCGATATATTACGTCAATCAGCCTACTATATATTATATATTACCTATCCATTATATATAATTAATTATAGTTATAATTATTGAAGCTAATTATATAGTATATTATATATATCATATAATTATATATATTACTCTAATTATATTATATGATATCATATATCATATATGGGTGTCCAAGGAAGAATTTGCCAAACTTCAAGAGTGTATTACGTAAGTTATTTGAAGAAAAAAAAATTATCAACATAGGTTGGAATCGGAAATGTTAGCGAGTTATGGTTAATGACGAACACAAATAGGTATGCAAAATGTGCACCTTCGTTACAAATTTGTAATGAGTAGACCTTGAAAACGATCGCTAAACAGTGTCAGTCTTAGTTTTTGTCATTTGCAGGTGAACACAGGTGTAAAGATTAGACTGTGAATATGACTGCTAAAGATCAGTCATTGTTATTGTCATCTGTAGATGAATATTGTGGTTAGTTTACGCATGCCTTTCACGTTTACGAATGTAAAATATTCAGGTATACACTTCATTAACGAGTTTTGTAATGGTAAAGCGAGAGCTTCCGTGCTGGAATATCGTCGACTTTTCCCACAACGGTATCCACTACCAAATCAAAAGATATTTATCGATACACACAGACGACATCGAGAAAGTGAATCGTTTCAACTACATTCTGAAAGGGTGCCTATTCGACTAGAACACGTAGATGATATCTTTCAGATGGTTAAACGCAGTTCCAGACTTAGCAGCAGCAGAATTTCTGGGGGTTTTCGAATTCCTCGCTCTACTGTGTGGAGAACATAGCACGCTGACGGTTTATTTTCGTGCCATGTACAAAAAATTCAACATCTTCAGCAGGACGACTACGTCCAACGACAGCAATATTCCAGATGGATTCTTGCTGATCCTGAACATCCAAGATGCATTTTATTTACCGATGAGTCGACTTTTACACGTGACGGTATTAATAATAATAGGAATAATCATGTATGGGCTCATAATAATTCTCATGCTACGGTTGAAAGTAACTTTCAACACAAATTTTCTGTGAACGTGTGGTGTGGTATCAATAGAAACCAGTTTATTGGTCCACATGTGTTTAATGGTCGTCTTACGGGGAAGTATGCCGGAATTTTATAGAAAACGAACTATCAATTCTTTTGGAGGATATTCCTTTGGCAATACGAGCTGCGATGTATCTACAACACGACAGGGCACCTGCACATTCACATCGCATAGTATATGAGTATCTTGATAGAACATATCCAAAGAGCTGGACCGACCGAGGGGGACCATATGCTTGGCCAGCACGATCACCTGACTTAACCCCCCTGTATTATTACCTTTGGGAGTACATGAAAGAGCTTGTCTATGCAGTGATGGTTGATACTCGCAACGAATTAATACAAAGAATATTTAATGCCGCAGATGAAATTCGGCTGAATCCTCAAATTTGAGAATGCGACAAACTCCATAGCTAATCGCGCACAATGTATTAAGGCTGCCGGTGGTCATTTTGAACATGTCATGTAGGTTCTTTATATATTATTCGTCGTACTGCAATTGTTGCGAAATGAAAGGTGTTCTTTCGGATTTTGTCTCATCTTACTTCATCAACCAGCACCTCGCTACCTCTCCCAAATCAGACCTATGTTGATATAACCTTTTCCACTTAACATGCCTTCTGTAACGAAGGTGCACAATTTGCATACTTATTTTTGTTTGTCAATACGCCATAACTCGATAACCTTTCCGATTCTGACCTATGTTGATATAACTTTATTCTTCAAATAACATTCGTAATACACCCTCGAAGTTTGACACATTCCTCCCGGAACACTCTATATATATATATATATCATATATATATAATGATATATATGTTATAATATCGAACTAAATTTATAGTATATTTAGTACATATAATATATATATAATAATAGTATATAATCGTAATATCATATATATATATAGTGTATATTATACTTTATATAATATAACTATACTATCACAACTACAATATATATATACTATATATATAATACTAATACGTAGTATCTACTTAACTAGTATATTATATATATATATATTATATATATATATATTATATCAGTATATATGTACTGAGTATATAATATATATATATATATATATATACTATCATAATATATATATATATAATATATATATAATACTATATACTATATACTATATATTATATATGATATTAACTTATATATACCTATATATATATCTATATGATATATATATTATATATATATATTATTATATATATATATATAGGTCCTTTATATATATATATACTATATATATATATGATATATACACATATACTTATCTATATATATTATCTATATATAATTATAATATATTATATATATACGATATAGTATATATATATATATATATATATATTATATATATATATATATATATGAAATCTTTGAAACTCTCCTAAACTCCCATTTCCTGAATCATCTGGAATCTCATTCCCTTCTTTCAGATCGCAATTATGGTTTTCGAAGCTGGAAGTTAACTGGTAACACACATTCCTATCTCACTGATTTATGGTATTCTATTTTTAGGGACTATGGGAAGTCTTGTGTGGTGGCGCTTGACATATCCAAAGCCTTTGACTGGGTGTGGCATGCGTCACTACTCTCTAGGCTCTCTTTCTTTGGGTTTCTCCTTCTCTATGCTTATTCATGTATAGTTTTCTCTCAGATTGTTCCATATCGGCGCTTGTTGACAAAATTACCTCTTATTCCTTTCCTGTTAATGGGGGTGTTCCTCAGGGTTCTGTTCTATCTATGACTTTTTCTTACTTTTCATTAACGATCTTTTCAGCTTTACTTCTAAACCCTTTCATTCTTATGCTAATTAATCAACTCTCCTTCTTCCACTGAGTTCAAATCTGTTAAACTTTTGCATCTATAATTGGTTCTAGACTTCACCTTTCCGATTCTATTCTTGCAGATCTGGATGGGATTTAACAGTGGGGATGCAACAACTTTGTTAAATTTAACAAAACCTCAATTCATTCATCTCTCTCTCTCTCTCTCTCTCTCTCTCTCTCTCTCTCTCTCTCTCTCTCTCTCTCTCTCTCTCTCTCTCTCTCTCTCTCTCTCTCTCTCTCTCTCTCTCTCTCTCTCTCTCTCTCAAAAATACCACCCCACTTTCCTATCTCCGGCTTTAATGTCTTACCAGCGAGCAACATTAACATTCTTGGTCTGAGCATTAACAATATATTGTCCTTGAAACCTCATATAACAGCGGATGGCAAGTCGACCTCATAGAAACTGGGAGTTCTGTTCAGGTTGCGGGAATTCATTTCTTACCAACAGTTTGCACCAGTTATTTAAGGGTTCTATCTGCCCTTGTATTGAGTAATGTTCTCAGATTTGAGGGAACTCCAGTTTCACTCTTATTTTGAATAGGGTTGAGTCTACGGTTAAGAGATTAAATAAACTGTCCCTTATTTTCTCACTCGCTTAGCCCTCTATCCCTGGGACATGACATTGGCGTACTATCTCTTGCCATAGGCACTACAACGGAAGGTGCTAGAGGAAGTTGGCCACTCGCATACCATTACCACTGCGATCTCCCGCCCTCGTCAGCACAAGGAGTTTGCTTTGCTTGAACACAATTTTGCCGCTGAGCATTGAAATCCCCAGATGTTTCGTCTTGAGGTGCCTCTTCCAGCCACTTCTGTTTCTGTGAAACTTCCTGCCATCCTTCTGATTTTTCCTACAGGATTATTTAATACATTATCTCTTTAAAACCCACGTGTACTCTCGCGCCACACCTGAGAGATTATTGCGTAGAAGGAAGATAATGGGTTAGTATACTATATTGTAGACTGTGCATGTCTATAATGTTTGGTCACCACCTACGTTACTTACTATTAGGAAAAATAAAAAAGGGCCTCCAGTACGTACCTTATATATAGTATATATATATATTATACTATACTATATAATAAACACTCGTGTATTCAGTTATATAGGTTAATAGTCGTATATAGTTTATATATATATATAATTTATATATAATATTATTATTATATTATTATATATATTTATATTTATATATAATCTGTATATTAAATAATCTTAAATAAAAATATATATAGAAAAAATTGCAAATAAAAAAAATATAATAAAATTATAAATAATAACTATCAATATATTTATATTAGAGCTATTGCGTTAATTATCATATTTGATAAATACATTACAAAAGTTTAGTGTAATAAGGTAGTGAAAATTGGTTGCTAATTGATACTTTATTTTTTCCTTTATTTTGGTGATCTACCTTACAAATAATTTTCACCATTAGTGGTGTTCTAAGTAATAGTTCTACTACAAGATTTAGTCTTCAATATATACCCCCAGCTCTAGCTAACTCAACCGCAATACCTCGCAAATGGATGTGCTTTATAGTTTGTGTAAAAGCCTACCTATAATTTCTATAATAATAACTAACTTAAACTAATGTGTTTCTTTCGATATAATAGTATATAACGTACCTAAGATAGTTTAATTACAATTATAGTTTTAGATATTTCCTTTTCTAATTCTTGTAATGTCCTTAATGTCCATCAGATGGACATACCTCACCAATTTGAATAATTAACTCTAAGACGAATCAGAAAATTTTATTGTTTTATAATATTATTACTATGAAGGTATCAAATAAATGGATTATATTATTCTCGATATATCTATAGAGTAATTGTTTAATTATGTTGTATATAAGTGTATTATGCAGTCACATATGATTCAGAGTAATAATAAGTTATATATTTTATCATTGAACCAACGACTACTCTATATTCCTTTTACAGATAACAGTACGTGAGTAAAAATCATCATTTGATCATTTCTTTATCAAAAATCGACGATATGACACGCTATATAGAACTTTTGGGTTACTATAATAAAAGAGAATTTTAGTGATGACGTACTAACCCAAATATCATCACTAATTATCAAATTACATATAGAAGATATAGAGTATAGCGTGGGTAGGTAGATGTATAGGTGAATATTATTATGAGTATTGATACTTATCCACCCAGTCATACAGTATATTCATAGTTAGATATATACTGTGGTCGTTAGAGTAATTTGATCTAGTTTATAGCTTGCCTATTTATTAGATAATCAAGCAAGCGATATCTATTGACAACATTATCGGTGATGATAATATATTATATAGAATATATTATTGAAGAGATATTTGAAATCTTGTGAAGCAATTTTTTATGTTTGACTAATGATAATAAATCTTCATCTTTAATTGTGTTTTCCGTTTCATCGTGCAACACAGCTTAGGCAAACAGTTTTGTAAAATATAAATAGTATCAGTATAATAATATAAATATATGAAAATATTAATAATAATAATAAAACATATAATAATATAATAATCAATTAGTATAATAATAATTAAATAATTATATATAATAATAATAATGAATAATAATAATAATATATAAATATGAATTTAAAAAATTATTTCCGATGAAATTAAATAGGAATTAGTTTATTGAGTTGCTTAAAAACGGAAGCACTGCGAGAATTGGTTCTGATCCTTTTTCAGGAATAATGATAATGTATGGTGAAAAATAAAGTCGAGGTTTATTTATAATTTGCAGTTACTATATTGGTCATACCCATAAATATGTGTGACATAATATCTATTGCCATCATTACTATGAAGTGCCGCAATATATAAGTGGCGACCAGGCGCGGCGGATATTTATTGATATCACCATATATCATGTGGAGAACTTAATATTGAAAAGGTGCATTGAGAAAGTTCATACGAATGCCTTACATGAAGAACAATCTATAGCATACAGAAAAAAACTATCATCAGTATGCGGAGGATTTCTCAGGAATCGAGCCTGAAAAAAAGATTGTAATGAACGATACAATAACGATCTACGCGCAATTCATTTTAAAGTCTGCTGTTTACATGCCATGATTTTTTTTAAGATATACTTTAGCTCATCATTGCATTTGAGTCATAAACGTAAGGGCACCGGCTGATCGCAAGTTATTTCAGGCAATACTGACGACAGCTATATATATATATATTTATTTATTGTTTTTCCCTTACATTCTAATGGTGTCAACATTCTAGAGGATAAAACAGTTATCAGTAAAATTAGAACCTTATGATTGATAGTATGTGTTTGTGAGTAAAATTACAAGCTGGTCAGAAGTCCCACTGCATTAGATCTTTCTTCGAGATAATCTTAGTCCATATTTCAATTAGGAACTCAAACTACAGAGCCTGGATAATTATGGTTATAGAATAAATATTAATTAGTAACTTTAATTTTTTTCAGTTATTACATATATTTATATATTATTACTGGGCATCAATATGATATAGACTAGTTATTGGTATTATTTTATATAAGTAGTAGTTATAGAACATACTGCTTCATGTTTTATATATATATTTGTATGACGTATGGTAGGCAAGTTGTTCCTTAAGACTCCTATGTATAATCTACTAAACTACTACTACATTATGTACATTATGTAGAATGCTTCATATATCTTTATTGAGTAGTATATATATATATAATCTTTACAGAATTGTAACTATCACATGGGAATAGGGCCCAAAATAAATTTCATAGGAGCAGTTTCATTTAGAGAATCGGACAGCAAATTGAATCAACGTAACAATAATGGCATTATAGAATAACTGAATCACATTTGAATATAATAATAATAATGATAGTCTATAATTATAATAAGAATGTAACTATGCTTATGCACACTGTTTAAATTATACCATATTCCATACTGATTTGTGGATAAGTAATTTTAATTGTAACTTTAAAATAAAAATGATAATGAATAATAAGTTTCCAATCTGCAAACATAAAATTAAACTATTATAATCTTTAAATAATAAATCTTCTAAGTGTTAAAGTACTTACATAGTTAACGTTCTAATATATAATATCACCTAGAAATTCAATATATAATAAAATATAACATTCTCATAGAAAGAATCTAAATAATAATTCTTATTCTAGTGCCAATGTTAGGTACTATACCCAACAGATTATCTATATACGTCTCGTCGTGATGCTCAGCGATAGTTAAGAGGACATGATAGCTAAAAAAGTAGAACTATTTCTGGATAGGACTATATGACTTGAGAAAGATGGACCACTGTACATATCACTCATCCCTAAACGTTGTCTCAGCGCGCTACAACCCTACTTAATGCATATGATTCGAAACAATATGGATGTTGTTATACAATGTTCGTATTTTTTCTCAATCGAAATGACCAAAATGCAGACGATTAACAAATCCTCTGATTTTTATATTGAATTCATTATTGAGAATATTAATGATATTACTTATACTTTGTTAGTCTTTTCTGCAAATTTATATCGTCGTGTCAATCATAAAGATGACGGTCTAATGTTTCCAGGAACTGCCTCCTGACCTGATTGATGTCTCTATCCGCGCAGATCTTATTTTCTTTGGCGGGTGTAATTAACTATAATTTACGTTGATCCAACAACGTTTTTATTCAACAGATTGGATTGAGAATCCTCAAGTAAGAGTTCCATTGAGTTGGGCAGCATTATATAATCATATGAAGAGACATTGATGCGCATCTTTTGTGTTTTTTTTTTACACTTTTGATCGCCTCTCAACTATTTTGCTCCATTCTCTCTAATGACTCTCTTGGTTTAGTATACAAGCAGATTTGATAGGATTTCTTTTATTTTTTTTGAGTGGGCTCCGGATAGGTGTAAATTTATCTTCCAATACCATAATTCTTATGGAAACTGACTCTAAGGCTCCAAATAAATCTTTTAAATTCTTAGCACAGATGCACTCCTCACTGTCCTGATTTCACTAGTGTGTTCGATACGGTGAACTGTTACACATGTTTTGCGGAAGAATTCTATATGTGGGTGCTCTCATATCTTTACCCCTTTCAATAATTTACAACGCGATTTCAAATTTTCTCTTTTCTGTAGTTTTTAGTATAATATACTATCTGTCTTTCCTGATATCCACCATATTATTCGCGTACTCTATCATGCGTGTAATGACACCTGTTAACCTTTGTAAATCAACCGCCAGAATGCCATTCAAGATACAGGAGCATTTTTCTTTTCATTGAGAGACAAGTGTCTGACATTGAATTATGTTTATAGAATTATACCATTATGAACACACTGGCACGCGCTAATGTCGAAGAGACGAGAAATATAATGATTTTATTTGTGATCGGGTTGATATAGTTAAGAAGATTGATTTAGTATTGTGCGCTTAATATGTTTCATCTCAATCGTACCAGATCCCTTCGACATTCAGCTAATATTACAGTCTCTTCCAATCTTTCAATTTTTAAGCCCTATAACACATTTTTCAAAGATTCGCTATTGTGGATCAAAAATTTGCTCTTGATCTTTGGCTGTTTTTCTGTATTTAGTGCTTACACTTCTTAAATTTTCTGTATAGACTCTTGTTCTAACTTTTGCATAAGATAAATTTAAGTGAAAGTATAATAAACACTGAGACAATCTATTTGAATATGAGGTAACTACATTGATAATTCAGGAATATGAATAGGCAGTGCTAGCTAAAAATCTTCTCCCTCAGCCTCAGTATCGGCGAGTCACTCCTAATCTTTTCGACAGCGGGTGTCACGTGGTCAACATCGTCGCGAATTCGTGTTTTCGTGCATCATCATTGCCTTCTTGCCCAAAGCAGCTATCTTATTCGTCTACGGTCTTGCTCACACTGCTCTCATGATTACGTCTATCTGCATCAAATCAGTAATTATAACACCGATTGCAACCATTACACTTGGCATACTATAATCTACAATACGTCTCATACTAATGTCCCATGGAATTCAATCATTTGAGATCCATCAAGATACTTATGCTCAATCTCATCAAATAGCTATTAAAAATATGCAAAAAATTCCCATCGCCCAATAGAACATATAGTATACTTTATAATAATACTCATTTCACTCTATTACAGAAAAAGTAAAGAGCTTATCAGAACACCGCCCTTATTGATAAAAAAGACTTCCTTTGCCGGGCCTAGACATTGGATAAATAACACACACATCGAATTTTGTTAAGTGTCCACACAATGATCAGGGAAGGTCCAAGGCTAGCACTCAAATGATTGACAATGTTGGTTATCCCACAAAAAATGTCAACTCAGTCTGAATGTATAAAGAGTACTCACCGATAATAAAAAGAAGTCAGCTATACCTTATTACACCGTCTCAATACTTCTGAACCCTTATAATAGTGTGATAGTAAGCTAAATGTTCGGTCACTAATAAGTACTGATAGGAAATATGCTTAATCCAAGTAAGGTATAGTTTCTACGTAGGGGGACTCGTACAGTAATCTGGATCCCTTCACATAGAGCATTATATACTAATAAATCTCACAATATGGTAGGTTTCGTCCCTTATAGTGGCCCAGTGTAGTTAGCTATAAGTCACTACAAAATATAACCATATATTCCCCTCACAAATTACCTACCATTCACTTCATACTATTAATGCGATACTTTCTACTTCTTATGCTTTGGTAACCCAAACTCATACTAATTCACTCTCCTTTAGTGTATACTCAATTCCTTTTTACTGACTCAATACACACTTTTTCTCGTAGCTATAATATTATCCAAACCTGTGTGACCTTCCTACAGCACTCTTTCATGCATAGTATACTATATATTATCTCAGTCAGTTCTATAAAACACATCTGATACTCATATATACATTCACTACATCCTTAATCTAACTATAATGATACTCCCAAGCCATCTCAATTGATTCTTATTCATTTATATTCTATCATTTACTTCCTATTACTTTTATAGTGCTTAAAATCATCCAATAGCACCGACATATCTTAAAACATTCTCTAATATAGTTCTCTCCGGTCACTAGTTTCGGGTTCTAATTACAATTGATCTACCTCATTTCAAGGAATTTCCTGTAATTGCACACACTACTGTAAATACAACCAAATAAACAAGTAAACATGCTATAAGATTGTCCATTTAGCATAAACATTAATAATAGAAGTGTGCTTCACTTATTTATCACACATTATAAATCAATTAATTATCCAAAGTACTCTAATGAAGGAGTCTTCAACAAAAAACATACTTAGATAAATTACAACTTCACCTTAAAATATAGTATATAAAATTTAAATAAATTGAAATACCTAATATATATCTAATAGTACATACCCTACTTCATAACTATATATAATAAACTTGAATAATAAGATATTGTTTTTAACGATCATATTCGCATACTTTAATCTATATAATTCTAACTCAGAAATATACAAAATATCAATATATAACAAATATATATTATTATTTAACAATTTGCTGACGTGCTATAACTTCATTCTATTAGTTTATATAATTACCTCACCGTTTCTTTTATACAAAAATACTATGTAATTATTTGATACGGGAAATGATTGCATTGATAACCATTCATTCTCCTTTGTAGAATACTTGAAAATAATAATATATTTCCTATATATATTCCATACATCCTATCTGTACACGAAACCTAGTCTCCCAGTAATATGAAGTTATATAATTTTATGTGCATATTTATAATAATGAAATATCATTATTAATTAAATAATATATGTATAATTTTCATAATTATAGCTCCTCAAATATATAGCACCTACTTTATATATATAATAATGTCTGAGATAATGTTATTATATTATTTTTATAATGTTAGGATAGATTCTATCGGTATTAAATCTAAGGAGCTATAAACTAAAATAAGTAATCTTAAACCAACTCATAATATTTTAAATATTGGTATATCTCCTAAGTAGGTATCCCTCCTCTGTATATATATATATATAATATATATATTATACTATTATATATATATATATATATATATATATATAATAAGTATAAATCACTCCTCACTATACCCGTATTACCAAGATGCAGGATGCTTGGGCTGACGTACAACATGATGGCGTCCTCCGCAACGCGCGCTAAGCAACCGCTTCCAACGCGCGCGCTCTATCACGGCATACTAGTATGATAACAAGACGGCGTACACATGCAGCGCAAGCTCTGTCATTCAAACGCGGCGGTAGGCTAGGCTCGGCAAAGCAGCGCCTTGAAAAAGGTAACACAATATATTTTGGATTTGACTAGGTGGTAGTCTGAATACAGCGCGTTGTACAGCAACGCGACGTTCCTAAAACGCCGCGCTTCTGATCGCTTATGCACGGCATACTATATGATGACATTCCAAAAAATAAGAATCGAGGCAATCTCTGGTGCACCCTCAGGACGCGTCTTTGTTCATCCTTCTCAAGAGGACCTTCTGTTTTGAAGGAACGTTGCGTTCTCGCTTGCGAGCAGCCGTCGCGATATCGGGCATTTGAAGCATCAAGTCTTACCGCATCGCGCCCTGGCCCCATGATGTACGCCGTCGTGTGAGATTTATCAGTAATAAAGTATCCGCGACTTAGAGAGGCGCGATGACTGTTTGGAGAGCTCTCGTCTAATGTCCGTTGCGCGTTTATCTTTTGGCAACGCCAAGAAATAATCATTAGTTGTACGTAGCGTAAGCGGTTCCTCGATGAGGTTTGGTGCGCGCTAGCAAGAGGTCCGCCTCAAAGTTCTTTTTTCTTCTGGTATATAATGGCTCATCATATAGTATTATGCCGCTCGTGATTTAAGATCAGTACTAGCAGGCGTTGTATAGGTTAACCATGGTCTGTCTCGGCTTAAAAATATTCGTTTTCGACCCTCAGCCATTAAGTGTTTGCTTGATTCGATATTTTATGAACAAACACTTTATGTAACCATTACTCTATGTGATTTATACGCCCTTTAGCCCCAACCCAACTTCTGTGTTCTCGCTGAGGTCTCAAGACCAATATCCTTCTATCTCCAATGCCAACTCCATACGCTCACTATTATGTGGATATTAAGTGTTGGTAAAATATTGATATATCTAAAATTCTTTCTCTTATGACTTAAATAATTCCAAATACGTAATTATTGTATTTACAGGATGCAAAGAGATAACACAAGCGATCATAGCGCCTTACAGAAAGAGAGAGAGAATATATGATATACTATTACGTAAACAGAAAAAAAAAAAAAAAACCGTGAAAAATGTTTCCATAATACTACTTTGATTCTCTATAGAAACCCAATTCGACTTGAATTCTGAAAAGGGCGTAATTTGTTTTTTTATTTTTAAAAAACCTTGGACGACAATCTTTAGACCTCTCTAAGGATGATATGTGTGGAATAACAACTGTTTAACGATATTATCTCACGCCACGAAAACCAGTAATCTTGTATCTGATTTCAGGCTTTTTCTCTTTTGATACTCTCGATCAACGATAGTGTCTTTTGACACCTTCCGGACATCGCTGCTAGAATTTGGTGCTAGAAGCCCAAAAAAAACGGTTCATCGGATTCCATTGGAAATATGTAGGAATTATTATTTTTCCCAATTTCTCCGCGCTACAAAAATATACTTGAAATGGGTTAAAAAATTTGTATGAGGCGGGCCGTGTTTGTTTCTGTGATCTTTTGCTGTTTTATTGGCTAGTGATAGTTCCGCCCTTAAGCAGCATTTCATCGCATAGGCATCCCAAATAAATTTTATTTTAGGTCTGTGAAACACGTGATTCAAGAAAATTTTGTTTGATATTAGGGCATTTAGAAAAAGTGCTTGCATTGCACATTGCGTAATCAGTTTCTGCAGTGATATTTTTTGTAATATCTATTATCCTGATCTTGACATCATGACTGTTTCGTGTTTAATACCTATGAAATGCTCTCGTACTTTTATAAATATAATATTGAAAATTATAACTAAATGCTGTAATATTGTCTGAACCATATAGTTTCATATAGCTAAAATAAACTATAAATATTATATATAATATATATAAATATATATAGTATACTAAATAAATGGATAAAAAAATTTGAGAATTATATAATAAATAAGTAAATACCTTTCTCCATAGATACTTACCTTCATATATAGATTATTTATATTTGTAGGATTGAACATTTGAGCTATTCACACAGTATAATTTAAATAAGTTTGATCTTAATGGTGAAAAATATATTAATTTAAATTTTTTAAGATTTTATATGAAGAGATGCGGCTGCGGATAGTGAAAATCGGATGAGGTTGCGGATGCGGATAGTGAAAATTGATGCAGATATCCGCAATATGCGGAAAAATATAATGACAGGGATGCGTGTATAATCACTAATCCTGCATACACATATAATCAAATAAATAGTTTTATTTTATAAATAATGATTTAACTAACAAAATAGGTAATAATATACACTCCATAAAAGTGGAATTACCAAAGTGATAAAAATATTTTAGGAGCGCTTTATAGACTTATTGATGATGTGCAGTTTTCCGTGATGAGTGAAGGTAAAGATTGAAATATATAAAAAGTTATAGAGCTTAGAAAATAATCATAGACATAAGATAATGAGCATAAAAAAAATAATATATGTGAGTCTAGCCTAGTAAATATAATTTTTATAGATTCATGTTATTACTAATTATGCATATAATAGTATAATATAATAGTATTTGAATTTATTTATCATTATATTATATTATTTTATAATTCATTTATATCGTAATGCTTCATTTAATTATAAATAATTTATTTTAATAACTAAAAATATTTTATCAGTAGATAATTATAAATATATTATATATGTATAATATATATCACTATTCAACAATCGGGTACAGTTATTTAGTGAATGTGTAGTGGTGTGGATTTGAAGCCCTCGCATGTGTGTGTGTGCGTCGAGCAAGTAGAGCTGGAGCCGTGGTCTTTAATTTTAAGTTTATCCATGGATCCGGATCCGGACCGGGCCGGAGCCGGGGCAAGGCCGAGGAAACAAGAGATTGACCCCTCTGAAAATTTTTGTGTTCATATTCTTGTCCCTCAATATGAAAGGTCAAAAATTAACCTTTATTTGATTATGGAATTAATGTTTTAAGAAATACAAAATGGAACCAACTTTTAACTAAAAATTATAGTCTATATAACTAAAGGTTTTGATTGTAGAATGTCTGCATATGATAGTGGCTTCTTGCTCATTTAAAATAATCACGAAGCAAACTGGAACTTCGAATTATAGAACACAGTTATAAGCCGATACTATATATTGCTAGATTTTTAAAAAAATATGATGACAAAAATTATTTTATATATATATATAGTATATTATTATTCCTTTACTAATTTTATATTAAAGGAAAATTGTCTCGCTCTATAATATATATAGATACTATATATAAAATAAATTTATTATGTAGCAGTAAATTTAATCATATCACCTATTATTATATTAAAATTTCTTGTATATGTCCCTTATTAATTAAATTATGTCTTTCATCGTATATCTTAAAAGAGAACTCTCAGATCCTAACGTATTAAGTCTTTTTCATTGTCTTTTACATCGGCATAAATTATTTAAGGTATTATTTATCCTTTTTTTAAATAATGAAATATACTACCAATTAATTAGAAATATTGATTCGTTGCCGTAAATACTTAGAGCCTATTCTTATGTATATGTGGTTATGAAAACTTTTTACAATAGGTTTCTTGGCATTTATTTATTATTTATTATAATATTGGTGTAACACTTATTATTCTAATATATCTAATTGTTGATCTTACTATATGTGAATTTTTCTCATTAGTCTTATTGTAATGTATAATTCTGATGTGCTCCTAGAATCTATTAGAACTCGAATATATTCTTGATCTATTAGTGCATATTAATATAATATTTAGATATAGTTATGGTTTTATAAGTTTTATTTTATGTTCAATGTGATTAAGTGTTATACTGTTTGTATGATTTTATTTCAATTTTTAATTTTTTATTTCAAGTTGAAAGTTAATTTGTGAAGATATCTTTTACTGATGGATTAACATTTCGGCGAATCAGATAAACAGTTTATTGGCAACTATTTATATTATGTCCGAGAATATGTTTAATTATCTATACTTTATATATGTCATGTTACATATTATATATCTGTGAGAAGATGATAATTCCTTGGATATATTGTATTTGGGTATTTATGTTGTTTTAGAATAATTATATATATTGTGTGATGTATAAAGGTGTGGTCTTGATATATATAGATTAAGTGAAATCGTATGATAATTAAGTTATTAAGTCTTAAGGTATATTATTTGATTGTAGAGTGAAGACACTTAATCGCGTGATATTATTATGCATGATTATTAGTATTATATAATGTTGGTATGTGTGGAGCAACTGGATGTGAACAATTGTCTGATGTGTTTTATATATATATTTGTGGATTATATGTTGAAATGTAATGATTAAGAAAATGATTTATGTGAATGGTAGATGAATAGTTATTAGTATTGACGGATGCTATAATACTGAAATCATATAGTAAAGCCTAGAATGTCACAAGGACTACAGTTGTGACAAATATCTCTCTCTTCTGGGCGGATCCTCTT
>JABUQX010051550.1:17500-18622 GCA_015478945.1 Trachelipus rathkii | reverse complement strand
TTATTCAATTATTATTTAATTTTTTTGATCGGATTTTGACTTTTAATGAATCTTATTTGAAACTTGAGTAAATAGGTTATCATCTGAAGCGAGTGGTGAAATAGTCGGGAGCTTCAGTTATTCAGACCTTAAAAAAATGATTAATAGTAATTTCTAAATATTCTTTAGAGTTCGTTGATTTATTAGGGAATAAGTTTAATGAATTCGTTTTTATATAACGAGCAAAATGGTATATAAATGAAACAAATCCAATGAAAATTGAGTTAGATAATTAAAAAAAACAAATTCTTGAAAATAGAACTTTGGCTTTCGGGCGTCTCATGTTAAATGTCGTACACGTGGTTTTTGGAGATTTGAAGATAAGAGAAACGGAGCATTTGAATTAAAATTAAGTGTTAGTTTTATTACGGAAAATTATTTTGATTAATTTTAATATTTATTTTGCGTTTTAATAATGTTCTATATTGAAATAAAATTATTTGTTTGTGAGGATCTTCAATCTCGGTTATCAGAAAATGTTTGGAGATAAAAAAAAAATATTAATGGAACGGGTGGAAAATACAATCGGAAAAAACTTCTAATAAAAATTAAGATTAAAGAACATTTTATAGAAATCTAATTAAAGAAGTATAATCATCATTTTGATGTTAAGATCGGTAGGTTTTCTAATAATAGGAAAGTAGTATAATACTATATTCATATATCATATATATATATATATATAGTATATATACTATAATATATATTATTATATACTATTATTACTCGCGATATATTAAATATATATATATATATATATATTATATATATATTATATAATTCAGTGGCGACTCCAGTAACTTTTTACTACTCTCCTCTCTCTCTCTCTCTCTCTCTATATTATGATACTATATATATATATATATATATAACTATATATATATATATATATATAGTATACTATATTATATATATATATATCTATATATATATACTGTAGTATATATAATATATATATATATATATATATATAGGCTATTTATAAGATGCTGACTCCAGGAAACGAGATCAATGAAAAAATCTAAATATTTCTGATGAATAAATGACATTAGTAAATATTGGATTTTCAAATGTAATTTATAT
>JABUQX010051550.1:0-12500 GCA_015478945.1 Trachelipus rathkii | reverse complement strand
CGGAGAACACTTCCTCAAAACTGGGGAGGAACGCCATCGGGGCCACCCGCCTTCCTAACATTTATAGATTTCATAGATTTTAGGAGCCCATGCACCTGATCATATGTAATGTCAGGTAAAGGCATAGGAACCATGATGGAGAAGGCGGGAAGAGGAGAATGCCAGGATCGCCAGGTTGAGTTAGAGGAACATATAGGCAGGCCGAAAGACGATGCCATTTCAGTTGGAGAAATTGATTAACAAGAACATCAATCGAATAAGAGGAGGAAAGGCTGATTTACGTTACAGAAGTTGTTTAGAGATGTTTTTGCAAGAGCCTGGAAGATATTGTGCAGTAGGAGAACGCATGCATTATATAGCGTATATATTATTATATATATATATTATTATATATATATATATATATATATTATAATATATATATATATATAGTATATATAATATATATATATATATATATAATATAATATATATATATATATATATATATAAGTATATACTAGCGGTATAATATATATATATTATATATATATTATATATATTATATATTATATATATATAAGTACTATATAATATATATTATAGTATATATATATATATATCTATAATATATATATATATATAGTTATATATATATACTATATACTATATATATTATATATATATATATATATATATCAGGTGTTGGCAAAAAAACACTTTTGAAAAAGCCCAGTGGGCGGGTTTTTTCGTTTTTTTTTCAAATAAAACCCGAAAACCCCCGGGGAAAAATTGGTTTTTTCATTTTTCCTTTCCTTCAAGCAATAACTCATATACGACTTGATTTAAATTGTTTGTTTTAGTTATTATAAGTTTCATATATAACAGCTAAATTGTCAAAGACTCTGTGATCCGGACAGCAAAACTAGGAAAATGATGGACTGAAGTTACTAGATGTCTAAGGCAGCCAGCAAAATAAAAGTAATTTACAAGTGATGCAATTAGCAATAAAATTGAAAGAATAGAAGTGCATCTGAAAAAATCTTGTAAGCGCTTGTCATATTCTGGCAAATCTAGTGAATCAAGTGCTAATACAACCTTTGAAAGTATGGATCTTACAGATGTAGAAGAAAGGAATTCATCTAATTTTCGATGGCTGCAAGACATTCAACAATGAAAACATGGTTATCTGTATCTGACACATCAAAAACTCAAAGGAAATTGTCTAAATATACCATTAAAATGGCAACTGCACAATAAGAAATTCTTGACCAAAAAATATCAATTTTTCTTATGCTAACAACGTCTCATTTTTAAGTGTTGAATTGAAGCACTTTGTTGAAATGATTACAAACCTTAAGACCTGGTTTCTCCTCACCATCCTAAGAAATCTAGCAGGTCCACTTTTGAACACGGCTCTTATATAATATATATATATATAATATATATATATATAATATATATATATATATATATATATATAATATATATATATATATATATATCTATATATAGTATATATATTATATATATATATATATAGTATATATAATATATATACTATATATGATATACTATATTCTATATATATTTCTTTCAACAAATGAATTAAAATGAGCTTTTAAACATTTCACTAGTGAAAGAGTATAATTTATCAATATTTTTTTATTTTGTTTTTACTATTTTTGCTTATGACAATTTATTCTGATTTTTTTTTTGAAAGAAACCCAAGTGGGCAAAATGGCGGTTTTTTTCAAGTGGGTTTAAAAAAAAAAAACGGTATGGTTTTTTCGGGTCGGGCCCACTCATGCCAACCCTGATAATATATATATATATAATATAATCATATATATATATATATATATATATATATAATATATATATATATATTATTATATATAGTATATATAATTATTATATATATATATTATATATATATATATATAATATATATATATATATATAATCACAATATAAATATATTAATATAGACGTCGTTTTCGTTTTCGTTTTCGTCATTTGTGCTTACGCTCGGTAAGGAATGCTTACACAGTTTTAACACGAATTTCGCGAAAACACGACCGCGATTCCTTACGAAGTTTGCTTTTGTTTACAAACAATTGGAATCAGCTGTTGTGATGGAGCCCATCGATTTGGAATAAACAGAAATGAAAACATAACAAATGGTTTATATTACAAATAATTGATCAGCTATTGTGATGGAGTTTATCCATTTAGAAGAAATTATATTTAAAGTTTATTTTATTGAATGAAACATTCATCCTTTCAAACGGGCCTACTACGTCCCCATATTGTTTGTTACATTTTTGCGTAAGAACGTCTTAAATTCGAAATTTTTTACGATTTTGCGCATATTTTGACAAAAATGAATGCAAACTCAAGCATTTCTTAAGTTTCGTAGGCATAAGTGCAAAAACGAAAACGACTTTACAATACAGCAGTTTTCGTTTTTTGCATCGGTGCTTACGAGACGTAAGAAATGCTCAAGTTTACGTTCGTTTTCGTCAAACTTAGGACAAAATCGCAAGAAATGCCGAATTTAGGACGTGCTTACGCAAAAATGTAAAGAAACAATATGGCGTCATGGTAAGCCCGTTTGAATTGATGAATGTTTCATCCAATAAAATCAGTTTTAAATATAATTTCTTCCAAATAGATAAACTCCATCACAATGTAGATCAATTATTTGTAATATAAACCATTTGTTATGTTTTTATTTCTCTTTATTCCAAATCGATGGGCTCCATCACAACAGCAGCTGATTCCAATTGTTTGTAAGCAAAAGTAAACTTCGTAAGAAATCGCGGTCATTTTTGCACGAAATTCGTGCTAAAACTGTGTAAGCATATCTTACCGAGCGTAAGCACAAATGACAAAAGAGAAAACGGTCTTGGTCAGATATATCAGGAAATTATCAGACAAATTGCGGTTATGCTCTTCAAAATTCAAAATTTTCAACGATTGTTTTCGAAAGAAAGACACACTAAATTTTCCTTCGTCGAAATGTAAGAAATGTTGCGATTGGTTCATAAACAAATTTCTAATTTTTTTTTTTTTTTTTAATTTTCGTTGTACTCTATATGACATTTTTGAAAATAACGTAATTAAATATTTTAAAAAAAAATTTTTTTTAGGCGTTTTCCTTCAATTTTTTTTTTACCACGATAAAATATTTGTGATAATAAAAATAAACTTTTGTTACCTAGCAAGAAAAATTAAATTTGTTTTAAGTTTTGGCGGCAACATTTCCGCTGAAAAGTACAGTGCACACATTCACAAGATGGTCCGAAAATTATAACATCGGATTGAAGTACTGTAATTTAATTATATATAATATATCTATATATATTATATAATATATATATATATATATATATATATATATATATATATATATATATATGTGTCTTTAATATAATTATATATATATAATAAACAAAAGTATTGTAAATATAAATTTGTATAGGTTATACAGATATTATATATATATATTATATATATATATATATATATATCATTAAGACGCAAAATGTTTGGGTATCGGTTAAAACAGGTATCGGGCAAAATTTTACTGATGGCCCGATACTAACTACTCACAAAATTACCGATACCGATACCATGGTATCGGTGGATCACTAATATATATTATATATATATATATACTATATATATATATATTATATATATAATATATATATATTATATATATTTAACAAAGATTTATCATATCATATATATATATATATATATATATATATATATATATATATATATATATATATATATATATATAATTATATAATATATATTATATATATATATATATATATATATATATATATATATATATATATATATATATATATATATATATATATATATATATTAGAGGTGTAGCGGATATCCAGCATTCGCATCAGTAGTATTGGAAGACTTTGAGCTCCTCCACCCTTTTCGATATGAAGGAATAGAGTTATAGGTCTGAAACTTGGAATATAATGTATATATGGGATAAGGGACGAATCGTGTAAATTTCAAGTCTGTAGGATGTATATAGAGGGGGGTCACCCCCGAGGGTGGACGCCAATATAGCGCTTACGCCTTTGTTGCTTGATCTGAGTGGCTGAGTTTAAGCCTAACGAGAGTTGGGTTCGAGCGTGATGACGTAATCTCGGCGCAGCCGAGATTACGTCAGTGCGCGAGAGCGCACACATACATATTATTATTATTATTATTATTATTATTATTATTATTTTTATTACTATTATTATTACTTCTGAGTTGGTTAGGTTCGAGCGTGATGACGTAATCTCGGCTACGCCGAGATTACGTCAGTGCGCGAGAGCGCGAGTGCGCACCCTCTCTTACATATTATTATTATTATTATTATTATTATTAGGTTGAAGAAGTGGAAACACTTTTGAGTTGTTTTAAAACCCCTTCTACATATCCTTTGTCAGCTTCTGCGTCTCCTCCTTCGTCCGCGTCTTGCATAGCGATCGAAATCAATACTGGTTCATTGCATTCATGCCCTTTGTTTCGTGTCTTTAGCGTTTGCTTCTGCCGCAGCAGCAGCAGCAGCAGCAGCAGCTTCGGGTCCGCAGCTCCGTCTCAGCCTCTGGTTCCGGGCCGCGATTCCGGTTCCGGTTCCGGCTCAGCCTCCGATTCTGCGTCCGCATCACCGCACCGACGCAGGGTCCGGTAGATAATATGTGCGCGCGTGCGCATACACATACACATTATTATTATTATTAGTATTATTATTATTATTACGTCGAAGATTCGATTTCCGAAGGAATCGAATCTGAGTCGAAAAACGATCCCTGTAAGGGATCGTTTTTTACGCACTCCGACTCTGTATTCCAATGCGGTTTCTTCTTCGCATCCGGTTCTGAATCCGATATATATCTACATGGGTTAGAGTTATCGTATTGGGTTAAAATTTGGAGGGGTGTTAGATAGGGAGGTAACCTCGTCGTAGACAAGGTTACGTCTCCATGGGTCCCCGAAGGGGGACCCCACCCCCCCCTTAAAAAATCGAAGTGTTCGTAATTGGCTGAAATTTGGTGAGAGGATTCAGAGTTGAATTTCTAGAAATACTTGATATGTGAATCTGAGGAGTTGGCTCCGGCACCGGTGCTGGAGCCACTGCGGTGGCCGATGTTAATAAACATTCGTTTTTATAACAACAATTTGGTGGTCCTTATAAGGGTATCGAAGGGTCGGTAGAGTTCGATATGGATGGTTATAAGTCGCGTGTGTAGGGTGTCTAGACCCCACCATTAGGGGGGTCTCGACTGAAAAAAGAGCACAGAGTGCAAAAAACAAAGAGGGAAGAAAGAAGGATGAAAGATGAATAAGGAGGAAGAAGAATGAGGAGGTGGAAGAAGAATGAGGAAGGAGGAGTAGGAGTTGACAGCAGCACCGGTGTTGGCTCCGGTGCGGTGCTTAGTTATTAAATATTAGTGTAATGATACAATGCTGGTGTCTTTAATATATGTTATAGGGTCTGTAGATTTCGAAATAATGGTTTCAGCCATTTCAAAGAAATAAAAATAAATAAATAAATTAAATAAATAAATAAAATTTATTATTCTTTTTATGTTTATAAACTTTACAAATTTACGTTTTTACATACCCTAAAGGAGTAAATCACAAATCAAACCCCCATCCAGCCAACAATCCAACCTCCCTCCCTGACCATCTGTGAATCTATTGATCTAATTGCATTAGGTCACATTTTGAAGTATCATTTTGGATAAAAACATAACATAAAATCAAGGTTCTTTATACAAACATCAGACAATATATGTTGACGTAACAAAGTTTTTCGCAACAATAAGCTTACTTTAAGGTATCATCCACTGGAACTATGAATATAAACCCACAACGAGAACCAACACATTCTTAAGCAGGAATTCAACCAGTCAACGTTAACAAAGAACCACACTTAACATCAGTAAAGTAAACTAACATAACATCCAAAAACGTAACTTCTATTCACACTTTGTCAAGCATGTACTCTAACATAACAATGTTTTCACTTACTTTAACATGGTAATATGTAACAAAAAATTTACTATAACCTTGGGTAATTATCATACAGACCGACGAAAGTGTGCAGTCGTCACAAAAGTTTTCATATTAAATAAAGTCAACATAACATTACCAGAACTAGAATATAATGTACAAGGCACACCAGCACACATCTTAAACATGAATAAATGGTTAACATTGCAAAGTTCACACTTAACATCCCGATAAAGATAACTAACAAGGCGGACAAAAACGCAACTTATTATACTTTGTCAACCATATCTCCAACATGACAATGTTAATTTTACATTAACATTTAGCGTAATATTTAACAAAAAAAATTTAAGCATAACCTTACCTAACCATTATAATACCTAACGGGTAAAAGAAACAAAACAGAGTAAAGTTTTTACTCTCTGTAAAGCTAAAATATGAGCATAACAGACTTAACACACATCAACCAGCCGAATAAACAGCTATCATTAACCAACGTTTAGGCCAATAAAGCGAACCATAAGCGGGAAGGTAAAACAATTTCATTTTTTATAACATAATTTTCATTGAAAAGAGTATTATATCAAAACAGTGTTTATTTTAAATATATTAATTCCTCTAATCAGAGAACATAGGATTTCAAGTTGGGTACGTCATATAATTTCTCTCAAAGATCTCAATACCCTTTAAAAGAATTAAGTATAAATTGGCCTTCAGCAACACTAAACCATTTTTCGGCATATTTTTATTTAAGCAGCACTCATTCTCTCATACAAGAGATAAGTAAACTTATCCAGGCTGATAGTTATAATGCACTCCTGTACCACTGTTATATACGGGAACACACATGTTCGGTGAAAATATTCATAGATACACATGTGCTATAGTGTATTATGTCCTCAAGTAGTTCAACATCGTTAAGATGGATGTAATTCGTTTTTTATTTAAGCAATATGTAATTATTTTTCAGATGTCGAACTGAAACCTATACACGTACGCATGAAGGCACATAATCGATGGAGTTCCAATAGTGTTGCGATACATCAAGGGTTTTATATTGTCATACGCGAGAGCACAACGCTATTCTATTATGACCTCTCACACTATCACCTCTGATAGATATTTCACTATGCGTCGATCCATTGGAACATACCCTTATCCTCTAGCCATGCAGCAGCGATGTCGATATCTTGAATGAATCCATCAACACAACGAATAAAGTTCTATCTATTTGACTCTTCTGGCAGGAATTACAAGCAATGTATCGGTATCCTTCGTTGACGATAAAATTTTATTGACGCAACGTTGGGAATAACGAAGCTCCTTGTGAAGATATCAACAACAAGCGTAGAGATGCGGGAGATGTCATCGTACCAGTACAACGAAAAAATGTCCTTACTGACGGAAATCGTAGCGTACAACCCTTATAGGTAATGAGATTTTTTCTTTCAACCAATCAGAAAAAAGTAAACACAAGAATACAAACGCACGAACGAACCATATCAGTTCAAAAGGGTATAAATTCTCATCAACAACAACACAACAACACAACAACACACAACAACAACACAACAACGAACAATTACAAAAATAACCGTCAACAACAACAACAACAACAATAAATTAGCTACAAAAATAAGTTCTTATTTACCAACCAACGATATATGCTAACGTAACATGTTTTCACATTAATAAAGCTAACATAGGCATTACCAGAACTAAGAATATAAGGTGCAATGACAAAACCTAACGCATCTCACCCCGAATAAATTACTAACATTAACAAAGTTCCATACTTAAACAACACTAAAGTAGCTAGTATCGCGTACAAAACGTAACCTCTTTCACACTTTTTCAAACATATCTCTTACATATCCATTGTTATTTTACATTAACACTATTGATTTACGTAGGCATTTCGAGTATCATTTCGAATAAATCATAGCACAAAAATAAGTTCCTTATATACTAACCAGCGAATATAGGCTACATTACAGATGTTTTTCACAATTAAATAAACCTAACATAGCATGGTCATATGAACTAAGAAAATAATGCTCAAAGACAAACCTAACGCAACTTTACGCCACTAATAAACAGCTAACATTAACAAAGTTCCCACACTTAACACCAGTATAGATAACTAGCATTGCATACAAAACGTAACCTATTCATACTTTTTTAATAAGTTCTTTATATACTGACCCGACCCATGAATATATGCTTACGCAACAAAGTTTAGCATCAATAAAGCTAACATGTCACAACCTGAACTAAGAATATATGTACAAAATGCGCAAACTAACATACTCGCGCCATGAAAATCAACTAACATCCATGAACAAAATTGCCCTACTTATCAAAGGTAAAGTAGCTAACAGGTCATATAATACTCGATATGTTCCCACTTTTCCCGCATATCAGCAACAGGTAAAAGACGTATCATCTAACAAATTCCCTTAAAAAAGTGACCAATCTATCAAAGATACAGGCATCTTGAACTATGAATTGACACATCTCATCATCAAAGTATCACTCATCTCGAGTATAACATCAACATCTTGAACTATGAATAAACGTAGGACATTAGCAAAATTCTTGGGCAAACCTAACATTACTCAACAAAATCTTAACAACCCCACGTTTCTAACACATCACCAGTTAACACAGTAAATATCTTACAAAATTCATCATTTCTCTAGTAAATCAGTGTTAATTTCCACAGTCATAGTAATACTTAACATAACGTACCTAACTTACGAATAAACAGCTTTCAGTAGCCAAGAGTATCTAAAGCAACACCACCTCCCGAGAGAAACCCAATGGGATGCGCACCTTGAAAGGGTGTGAATCCCGAGAGGGGGATCACCCCGAAGGGGTGTAAGCGGGATTTACCCCTCCGAAGGAGGGTAAGGCCTCAGCGTCCCTGCCCCTTTCAGAAAATATCAATTCAAAACTGGGTAGATCTGGCAGCAGAGCATCATACAGATTCGATTTGATAGCACTGTAAGCGCTACTTGGAGATCACCTCAGAGAGATGCATGAAGACCCATCTCGGGGTACCCTTGAATGGGGTGTAAAGCGGCTACATAAGGGCACAGCCCAAAGGGGACTGCGCCCTTACGCTTAACACCCCCTTCAGGGTACCCCGAGGTGGGTCTTCATGCATCTCTCTGAGGTGATCTCCAAGTAGCCTTACAGTGCTATTCAAATCGAATGGTCGGTATTGATGCTCTGCTTGCCAGAATTCCAGTTTTGAATCTGATATTTCTGAAAGGGCGGCAGGGACGGGCTTGACGGGCCTTAACCCCTCCTTCGGAGGGGTTAATGCCCACTTACACCCACTCGGGGTGATCCCCCTCTCGGGATTCACACCCTTTCAAGGTGCGCATCCCATTGAGTTTTCTCTCGGGAGGTGGTGTATTGCTTTAGATACTCTTGGTTAATGAAAGCTGTTTTTTCGTAAGTTAGGTACGTTATCTTAAATATTACTATGACTGTGTGAAATTAACACTGATTTACTAGAGAAATGATGAGTTTGAAGAATTACTGTGTTTAAACTGATGTGATGTGTTTAGAACGTGGGGCTATAGGTTAAGATTTTGTTGAGTAATGTTAGGGTTTGCCCAAGAATTTTGCTAATTGTCTACGTTTATTCATAGTTCAAGATGATGTTAACTCGAGTCTTTCTATGATGATACGTTGATGATTTCAGTTCAGCAATCAAGTCAAGATGCTGTATCTGATAGATATAGTCACTTTTTTAAAAGGGAATTGTGTATTTTTAGATGAACGCTTCCTGTTGCTGATATGCGGGGAAAGTGGGAACATATCGTGTATTGTATGACCTTTAAGCTAACTTTACCTTGATAAGTAGGAATTTTCAGGATGTTAGTTGATTTTTCATGCGCGAGGTATGTTAAGTTTGCATTTGACATTATATTTTTTTTTTAGGTTTTTTTTCAGGCGTTTGTGACACTGTTAGCCTTATTTTGATGCTAAAAGCTTTGTTGTGTAGCTATATCAAGGGTCCGGGTCAGTATATCAAAGAACTTATTAAAAAGTATGAATAGGTTACGTTTTGTATGCAATGCTAGTTACTTTCCTGCTGGTGTTTAAGTGTGGAACTTTGTTAATGTTAGCTGTTTTATTCGTGCTTAAGTTGCGTTAGGTTTGTCGTTGTACATTATTTTCTTAGTTCACTATGATGCTATGTTAGGTTTATTATTGTGAAAACATTGTAATGTTAGCCTATATTCGCTGGTTAGTATATAAAGAATCATTTTTGTGCTATGTTTATTCGAAATGATACTCGAAACTGCTACGTAAATCATTAGTGTTAATGTAAAATTAAAAAAAGTGATATGTTAAGAGATATGTTTGGAAAAAGTGTGAAGAGGTTTTACGGTATTTGTACGCGATACTAGCTACTTTAAGTGTTGTTAAAGTATGGAACTTTGTTAAATGTTAGTTAGTTTATTCGGGGTGGATGCGTTAGGTTTGTCATTCACCTTTATTCTAGTTCTGGAATGCTATGTTAAGCTTTATTAATGTGGAAAAAAATGTACCGTTAGCATATATTCGTGTTGGATATAAAGAACTTATTTCTTGTAAATGTTGTTGTTGTGTTGTTGTTGTTGTTGTTGTTGTTGTTGTTGTTGTTGTGTTGTTGTTGTTGTTGTTGTTGTTGTTGTTAAATATATACCCTTTTGAACTGATATGGTTCGTTCGTGCGTTGTATTCTTGTTTACCTTCTTCTGATTGGTTGAAAGAAAGAATTTCATTGCCTATAAGGGTTGTTTACGCTTTTTTTTTTTTTTACGATTTCATTCAGTAGGAATTTTTTCGTTGTACTGGTACGATGACATCTCCCCGCATCTCCACGTCTGTTGTTGATATCTTCACGAGGAGCTTCGTTATTCCCAACGTTGCGTCAATAAAATTTTATCGTCAACCGGATGGGATACCGATACATGCTTGTATTCCTGCCAGAAGATCAAATAATAGACCCTTATTCGTTTGTGTTGAGGGATTCATCAAGATTATCGACATCGCATCAGCATGGTTAGAGGATAAGGGTATGTTATCATGGTTCGACGAGTAGTGCAAATAATCTATCAGAGGTGATAGTGGAGAGGTCATAAAGAATAGACGTTGTGCTTTCTCGTCGTATGACAATATTAAAACCCTTGATGTACGAAACTATTGGAAACCCATCGATTGTGTTTGACCTTCATGCGTACGTGTATAGGTTTCACAGTTCGAACATCCGAAAATATTACATCATGCTAAAATAAAAAACGAATTAAACATCACATTCTTAACGATGATTGACATTACTTGAGGGACATAATACAATATCGCACATGGTGTATCTAATGAATTTACACCGAAAACATGTGAGTTTCCCGTTATAATACATGTACAGGAGTGCATTAATAACTATCAGCCTGGATAAAGTTTACTTCTCTCTTGTATGAGAGAAAGAGTGCTGCTGCTGAATCAAAATATGCCGAAAAATGGTTTAGTGTTGCTGAAAGGGCATATACTTAACTTCTTTTAAAGGGATATTGAATCATTTAGAGAGATATATACGAACGTACCCAACTTAGAATCTATTGTTTCTCTGATGTAGATGAATTAATATATTTAAAATGAAACTTAAGTTTTTATGTATTTATATAAAATTATAGTTATAAAAATGAAAACTTTGTTTTACTTCCCGCTTATGTCCGCTTTATTGACTAAGTTTTTAATGATAGCTGTTTATTCGGCTGGTTGATGTGTGTTAGGTCCGTTTGTTCAGCGTTTAGCTTTACAGAGAGTAAAAACTTAAACTTTGTTTGTCTTTACCCGTTAGGTATTATGATGGTTAAGTAAGGTTATGCTAAATTTTTTTGTTAAATTTACTATGTTAATGTAAAATTAACATTGTATGTTGGAGAATGGTTTGGACAAAGTATGAGATAAGTGCGCTTTGTCCGCGCTTGTTAGTCTACTTACGGATGTTAAGGTGTGAAACTTTGCTGAATGTTAACCATTTATTCTTGTTTAAGATGTCTGGGTTGCCTTTGTACATTATATTCTTATTCAGGTTATGTTATGCTGACTTTATTAATATGAAAACTTTTGTGACACCTGCATACTTTCTCGGTCTGTATGATAGTTACACAAGGTTTATAGTAAATTTTTGTTAATATTACCATGTAATGTAAAATTAACATTGTTATGTTAGAGACATGCTTGTACAAAGGTGGAATTTAAGTTACGTTTTTGATGTTATGTAGTTACTTTACTGACTGTAAGTGTGATCATTGTTAACGTTGACCAGTTTTATTCCTGCTTAAGATGTGATAAAATAGCGTTTCTCGTTGTGGGTAATTCATGTTCAGATATACAAGGTAAGCTATTGTTGCGAAAACTTTTGTTACGTCAACATACGTATTGTCTCGATTCTTTGTATCTCTCTG
>JABUQX010051549.1:0-10000 GCA_015478945.1 Trachelipus rathkii | reverse complement strand
GGAAAATTATAATCCTTAAACGAGAAAAGACTCGCTTTCAATCAGGGTTGGTATTAAAAAAAACGTTCAAAAAAGCCACCCAAGAGAAATAAAAAAACATCTAAAAAAAAAAGCAGCTGCAAGTTTTTTTTTTTTTTTTTTTTTTTTTTAAATTTTTAGCTGTCATTTTCAACAATTTGATATATATTTTTAAATATTACTAATATTCAATAATAACAACTAAATTATGTTTCATTATTAGTGAGCCTAGCTGCATTTTATTCAAGATTTTCACAGAAATACCTTTTAAATATTTGAAATAAATAAGAATAAAAAAAAATAATTCTTAAAATTAATGCAAAAAATACAAGAATGTAGTATCTTTAAGTTTATTGAGTAGAAAGTATTATTTCATATTGCTATATATAATTATAAAACAATTTCCATTTACAAATATAGAGTCAGGAGGGGTGAATTGGGATACGTTAAGTAAAACTTGTCTCTCTCCATTTCCCAAATGCACTTTTTAGAATTTTTTTTTCTGAAAATCATGGGCCTATAGTAGGTCATAAGCACACAAATATATAGTAATGTAATTTTAATAATAATAGTTAAATTAAAGTTTAAATGAGGCTCATTCAAACTTTCCATGAAGGGGTAAATAGGAACATCTCTTGGAATTCAAATTTGTGTATAAATTTAATTATTTTAATTTTTGATTAATATAGGTAGCATTGGGAGGGGTGAATTGGGACACTTTAAGCAAAACTTGTCTCCCTCTTTTTCCCTAATATACTTTTTTTAATTTTTTATTTCTGAAAATCATGGGCCTATAGTAGGTCATAAGCACACAAATAATGTAATCCTAATAATAATAGTTAAATTAAGGTTTAAATGAAGCTCATTCAGACTTTCCTTGATGGGGTGAATAGGGACATTTATTAGAATTCATATTTGTGTATAAATTTAATTTTTTATTTTAAATTTTACTTAATATAGATAACTATTTATTATATTAAAATTAGCCATAAGTATTAGATATGTCAATAATGATATATAAAATAAGAATTAAAATGTGGAGTCCTTATTCACCCCATTCAGGGGGTAAATAGGGACACTTCTTGGAATTCATATTTTGCGTATTAATTTAATTTTTTATTTTAATTTTTCCTTAATTTAGGTTACTGTTTATAATACTAAAATTAGTTATAGGTAATTAAAATATCAATAATAAATATAATACATAAATAAGAATAAATTATGGTCTCCTAGGACAAGTTAGACCGGTGTATTTAACC
This sequence comes from Trachelipus rathkii, assembly GCA_015478945.1. Classification (NCBI taxonomy): domain Eukaryota; kingdom Metazoa; phylum Arthropoda; class Malacostraca; order Isopoda; family Trachelipodidae; genus Trachelipus; species Trachelipus rathkii. Next base: position 8,723 of record JABUQX010051549.1, on the reverse strand, counting down.
CTATGTACTGTTTGAAGCAAAGATTTACTTTGTCAGATTAAGCTAACATATTCAACTGTTTACACTGAAAAAAAAAATAATTAAAATCCATCCATAACTTTTCATTTTATAACAAAGTTAAGAAAAATTCACATATTTCAGAAGTGAAATTCTATTTAAGAAAATTTCTTCATCTAATACATTATAATTTTTTAAATATATAAAAACCTCTAGAATTAAGATAATTCAAAGAACTGTAGTATACCGCAGGCTACATTGTGATTGGTTCATAACAAAATTAATTCCCAATTCCTTTTTAATTCTCGCCCCTTTTCCCAACGCTATATATAGTATATTATATTATATATATTATATATATATGAAATTATATATATAATATTATATATATAAATATATATTATATATGTATTATATATATATATATAGTATTATATATATATGATTTATTAGGTATATATATATATATATATATAGTAGTATTATTTATATATTATATATATAGTGAGAGATCATGGAACAATCCGGCTCCGCATCCGTCATTTGTCGGTATTTCCTGCCACAACCCTTTTTCCGTCTCGCATCCGCATCCGCATCCTCGTCTTAACAGGCTATTATTTCTCGACGTTCCGCTAGTCCGCTTTTGAAAATGAGGTATGTTTGAGGGATGTTTTTCTAGCCTTTAATATATGATGCTATATAAGGTATATATGAGTTATTGGTGGCGATTCTTTTATCGTTGGTTTTTATGTGCATTAATTATATATGTTTATAACCTCTGCCTCATATCATCCTATTTTTCTATAAATTATAGTGGATGGCGGTATGCGTGTAGTGTGCCGACTTAAGTGAGTGGGCCGATTTTGCGGAGTAGGTTGCGTTTTAATATTGCGAGTAGTTATGTTTCTAGAGTTTAGATTGTGATTTTGTGCGCTGCATTTATTCGCTGTAAGTGTGGATGCGGCGAGATGCGGATGTCAGTGTCCATCACTATATAATATATATATATATATAAGTGAATGTTTTTAACTTTATCCTTATTTTTTTAATTTTATTATATATATATATTTTAAATCTGGATTTTCCAGTATCAGTTTTTATTATCCCCTTTTAGTGTGTATAATTTATTTATAAGTATTTGTATTTGTATCTGTATTTTTCTATTTTGTATTGTGGTTTGTGTGTGCGTGTATGATGTTGGATTTGCACATCCGTGGCTTGCAATCTGACTTTAGAATTTAAAAGTGTTGTCGAACCATTTAAATCTTGAGTAATCTTTTGATTTAAATTAATAATATATCTAATCATTATATCCTTTTTGTCTGGCAGTATAGGGTGTTTACTATAAATCACTATTTATCTACTTATTTCCTATTTTTTATTCGGTGGGTATGATATTGATTGATACTTATGAATATTATATATAATTATTTTTGTAAAGCGGTGGACCTGGGCGTGAAATTTGGGACAGTGAAATTTTTGTAATAATTTTTTTTGCTCATTCAATAGGCATGCGATATCGATACTACAAGTTTATTTGATTATCTTTTTAATATTCCTAGACATAATTTAAGGTAAGTTTTAAACAATATTAATAATAGTATATTAGAGTCCATTTATAATTTTTCTTAAATAGAATATTCACGTTCTGGAAATAATTTTGTTAATGTTTTTTCTTTAACTTTGTTATAAATGAAAGTTATGGATGGATTTTATTAATTCTTATTTCTTTTTTTCAGTCTAGAACGTTGATATGAAATCTTGCAAGAATGCTAAATTATTAAATCATTTTCGTATTCAAACAGTACATAGGGGTTAAAATAACCGTCCTAACTTGTCCCTGAAGGAGACCATAATCATGTTTGGTAAAATTTTCACCGAGACATAAAAAGTATAATTGCATATTTTAATTACCTGATAACTAATTTTATGTATTCTAAACAGATATACCTAAGATTAAGGGGTATAATCTTTTATAAATTATAAGAGTTATACCACAATTAATGCAAAATGTGATTTCCAAGAAGTGTCCCTATTTACCCCCTGATGGGGTGCATAAGAGGAGTTTCCACATAGTTAAATATTGATTAGTATTTTATTATAATCATTATTGACATGATCTTAAAATATTTTCTATATGGATCTATGTTCTAAACCCATATAAAATTAATTAAGTTGAAATATAGTTTTGGTAACACATTTAAATATACATTTATATTAGGTATGCAATAAAAGATTTCGACTGATAGCTATTACACACGAATATGAATTCCAAGAGATGTCAAAATTAGTTAAAAACCTCTTTGTTAAATTTTTTCATTCATGTAAAACTAGAGAGATTTACAAGAAGCTAGGTATTTTGAGGGTCAGAGAAATATATAAATTGAGACTAAGTGAAATCATTAACAGGACTAAACTGTGGTCATTTTCACTAAGACCGCTCTTACGTGATAATGTTTCCGCCTACTCTGTGAGGAATCCTGATGATATTCGGGTTCCTTTTCCGAGGGTTAATGCTGTGAAGCTGAATTTTTTGCTAACGGGACTTTAAGTTTGAAATTCCTTACCACCAGCAATACGAGAGGCTCCAAACGTGATGAAATATAAAAACCATCTTAAAATTTAGGTTTCGGGGCAATTTTGAACGTTGCTGGAAGAATATATTTGGTTGCCTAATGAAAATTTTTTCTCCTTCAAGGGCTTTCTCAAGGTGATCTAACTTCTAATATTAATTTAATGATTTTATATTCATGTTTACAATAGTCTTATTAACAATGCACGTTTTATATTTTTGTATAAAGTTTATAAGAAAATGTAATTACCAGAGTTATAATAAATCTATATCTATCTATCTATCTATCTATCTATCTATCTATCTATTATTATTATTATTATTATTATTATTATTATTATTATTATTATTATTATTATATTATTATTATTATTATTATTATATTATTATTATTATTATTATTATTATTATTATTATTATATTATTATTATTATTATTATTATTATTATTATTATTATTATTATTATTATTATTATTATTATTATTATTATTATTATTATTATTATTATTATTATTATTATTGTCATTACTAGATTATTATTATTATTATTATTATTATTATTATTATTATTATTATTATTATTATTATAATATTAATATTTCATAGCACTGAACAGCTATCTTATTTAAATATATGTATTTTTGTAGTGTAGGACCTACTTTATAAACTGTAAAACTATAGTAAATTCTCAAACCATTATCACAAAAATATTTTTTTCCCGCCATATCCCAATGTCTTGTCCCATCCCATTTATTATGATTAAAAAGAGTTACGGAACTACAAAACCCAAGTATTGAATATCTTTAATCCTGACATTTTTTATTAAGTTATAAAACTACTTAATATATATATATATATATATATTATATATTATTATTATATATATTATTATTATTATTATTTTTATATATTATATTATTATTATTATATATATATATATATATATATATATATATATATATATATATATATTATTATTATATATATATATTATATATTATTATTATATATAAAAATATACTATTAATATATATATATATATATATATATATATATATATATATATATATATATATATATATATATATATATATATATTTATATATATATATATATATATATATATTTATATATATTTTATATATATATATATATATTATTATTATATATATATATATTATATATATATATATATATATTATACATATATATATTATTATTATTATTAATCAAGCTACTCTTGGACGTATATATAGCTTTATATTTACTCTTAAGGAGATTAATCAAGAAGTTAAATTTTTAATTTTTTTTTTCATTAACGTGTTGCCAATTATAAGTTACTAATTTTTGGGATTTTTATTTAGAGCTAGTTAAATTAAAGTTGGCACTGTCTGTGAAAATTTAACTAGCTTTAAATAAAAATCCCAAAAATTAGTAACATAATTGGCAACACGCTAAAGAAATTAAAAATTTAACAATTTGATAATATACGCCCAGGGTACTGAATATATATATATATATATATATATATATATATATATATATATATATATATATATATATATATATATATATATATATATATATATATATATATATATATATATATATATATATATATATATATATATATATATATATATATATATATATATATATATATATATATATATATATATATATATATATATATATATATATATATAGTATATATATATATATATATATATATATATATATATGCCAGTCTCCAGATTAGGTGACACCTGTATCTCAAAAACTTCGATAGCTACATAAAAACTGAATGCATTTTTGAAATCGGCGAACATTTTAATGCAGGAAACAAAAAAAATATTTAATAATTATTAATTACATCCTTAAATAAAATTAGTTAAAATAACATCTTTCGCCTGGCAGCAAAATATTAATTAAAAATAAATGACAACTATATATATTAGGCTTGTTATCCATCAAAATATACGTTTTCTTTATATCATTTCTATATTTTAAGGTTAACTTTAAAAATCATGATTTTTATTTTTTTTTGTATAATTAACTTAAAAAAGTTTTATATTTTAAAAATTATTTCACCAGCACTCACGGGTCGGGGGTACCCCTCGTGTGCCATGCATTTACGTTAATAAATTAAAAAATAATAATTTTTTCATTCCATAATTTTCGTAGACGGCATCTCATGTCTCAGAAATTTGGGGGAAAGCGAGAATTGTACACCAAACCTATTTATTATTATTATTATTATTTTTTTAATCGCACTTCATTTTATTTCTTATTTACTTTCCTGCATTAAAATGTTCGCTGATTTCAAAAATGTATTCAGTTTTCATGTAGCTATTGTAGTTTTTAAGTTACAGGTGTCACCTAATCTGAGGAGCCGGAATATATATATATATATATATATATATATATATATATATATATTATTGTTGCATTTATATTATTATTTTTCCTATATTTAAAATTTATTGGCTATATTATTATATTAAATACATAAATATATTATTATTATTATATATATTATATATATACATATATTATTATTATTATATATATATATATATATATTATATATATATATATATATAATATATATCAATTTTTCTAAATATATTATTATTGTTATCCTATTATCAAATATGGAAATTTATTAATGTATATAAATATTTATATATATTATAAATATATATATTTTATAGATTATATATATATATATATATATATATATATATATATATATATATATATATATATATATATATATATATATATATATATATATATATATATATATATATATATATATATATATAATGAGAAAGTTAACGTCGTTAATTTTTAATCGTTAACAAAAAAAATTAACGACGTTAATCATTAAAGCGTTTATCGGTAAAGAATGTAGCGGAAGTTAACGTTAATCGTTAACGTTAACCATCTTCAAAATATGTAGGAATAGTAATAATTATTGTTAATTTTCTTTTATTATAATAATATCCCTAGCAATATTAATAATGATATTAAGCCTATCAGACAAATTATTTAGGCTTTGACCTATAGCAGATGCTTTTGCCGCTTGCCGAAGAATACTTCCAAAGCGTAAATACCTTAATTAATACTCAATACCGGGTGTCCGTAAAAGAATGTCCCAGTTTCAATGTTTTATTATAACAGCATAATATACAATATCCACAGCATATCATACATCAAAGTGAAGAGTAAGTTGCATAGTTTTGAATATGCACTTGCGCCAGAACGAGTTCCTGATAGGTCGACATACGCGCATGCGCGCGTTCAGATGTAGTCTTCTCTAGTGCGTGGCGCCACATACTGACAATGGCGAGTCCTGAGCGTAAAGCTTTCTGTGTTCTACAATTTGCTAAGTATGAATCTGTAATTACGATTCAACGTGCGTATCGTTTACGGTTCCAATGTGATCCTCCATGTGGCAAAAACATTCGCCGATGGTATAGGGAATTTGCAACTAATGGATGTCTTTGTAAAGGCAAAAGTACAGGACGGCCCAAAGTGACTGCACAGGATGTGGACCGTATCAGGGCCTCGTTCCTTCATAGTCCTAAGAAATCCGTTCGGAGAGCAAGTCACGAACTGCAGGTGCCAAAAACGACGGTGTGGAAGGTGTTAAGGAAACGTTTACACATGCGTGCATACCGGTTGCAGTTTGTACATGCTTTAAAGCCCGACAACTATGCTCTACGGCAGGGGTGGCCAACCTTTTTCATACCATGCGCCAAATATTTTCACAGACGAGTTCAGATGCGCCATATATATATATATATATATATATATATATATATATATATATATATATATATATATATATATATATATATATATATATATATATATATATATATATATATATATATATATATATATATATATATATATATATAAAGAAATCACAGAATGAGATTTCTCTATTAATTATATTTTTAGAATTCTTTGATTTAAAAAATACGGCACTAATTTCTAATATGCTTGCTGATGAAAAAAATAAAAATCAAGTAATTTAAGAAATATGAGAGAACACTACCTCACTATCACTGATAAACACAAAATTTCAAATGATGATCATTGACGATGTTTTATTACAAGGTAATTTAATATGAATTTAATATGAAATTTAATATGAATTTTGGCGGGAAAATATATTGAATATAAGTCGACGCTACAAAATAAAATGCATAAACATTACGATATTTGTTACATCCTTCTTTATATCTTGCCAGATTTAACAAATTTCTGGAAATAAAATGAATTTTTAGTTTTCATTAAATAAATTTGTAAGAAATAGGCTGATGTTGCCCAGTTAAAATATAAAATCTCCCAAAAAGTAGCCCGTAGCAATGCGCCACTTATAATCATCCAATGCGCCAAGTTTGGCGCATGCGCCAAGGGTTGGCCACCCCTGCTCTACGGTTTACCTTTGCCTGTGCAGTGTTAGGTCGAGACGATGACCTTCTAGATTGTGTAGTGTTTAGCGATGAGTCCACCTTTCATCTCAGGGGTAAGGTGAATGCCCATAATGTTCGTATCTGGGGTCTGAAAATCCGCATGAACTTGTAGAACACGAACGTGATTCCCCAAAGGTTAACTTTTTCTGTGCCATATCCCGACGCCAGGTCTACTGACCTTTCTTTTTCGCAGAAGCAACCGAACAGGGGTCGCCTATCTCGATATGTTACAACAATGGCTCTTTCCACAATTATTAGAGGATGAAGCGGTAAACTTTATATGGCAGCAAGATGGAGCCCCTCCACATTGGAGTCACATAGTGCGAGCGTGGTTGAACGACTTACTCCCAGATCGTTGGATTGGTCGTAATGGTCCAGACGACAGAGCTCTATATATCTGGCCCCCCCGGTCCCCGGACTTAATGCCATGCGATTTCTTCCTATGGGGCTGCCCAATGATATGCCAGAGTTGAAACGCAGAATTGAACATGCCGTTGCGTCCATTACGCCGGATCTGTTAACCATTGTTTGGGAGTTGGATTATCGGCTGAATGTATCCCCTATAACGAAGGGGACACATATTGAACATATGTAGGAAAAACTCTGTTCAATGACCTTCACTTTGATGCATGATATGCTGTTGATATTGTATATTACGCTGTTATAATAAAGCATTGAAACTGGGACATTCTTTACGGACAATCATAGTACATATTATTGTAAAATAATACGATACGCCAACTTAGAATTTGAATGTATGGAAAATTTAACTCGTTAATTCACAAATGTAACTTGTTAATAGTCCGTTACTTCTTTTCGAAATTAACGAAAGCGTTAAAAGTTAACGAAAAAATTAACGAGTTAATTAACGGATTAATGCTTTAACGCGTTAATGCTCGACCTATATAGCAGTATATATATATATGTTTATATATATATATATATATATATATATATATATATATATATATATATATATATATATATATATATATATATATATATATATATATATATATATATATATATATATATATATATATATATATATATAAATATATATATATATTTATATATATATATATATATATATATATATATATATATATATATATATATATATATATATATATATATATATATATATATATATATATATATATATATATATATATATATATATATATATATATATATATATATATATATATATATATATATATATATATATATATATATACCCCAAAAAAATTAAATTATATGTTGTTTTCGAAAACTTTATTTGTGGTCGGAATTTGATGGAAAAAAATCCATAAGGAGAAGAACTCACTGAATCACTTTCTTTAAATCTGCAATAATATTTAAACATTAAAAACATTTCGGTTATTCTTCTTCGGCATTTTTGAAAAAAAAAAAAAAAAAAAAGAAAAGATTATAGAGATGAATTTTTTTTTCATTCGATCATGAAAACTCATCATCAAAACACACACACACACACACACACACACACACACACACACACACACACACACACACACACACATATATATATATATATATATATATATATATATATATATATATTGAAGCTGGGTGCTTAGGACCGCTTCTTTAAGGTTGATTGAGAAATGGTTTATTCTTTACAAGTTTATTTTCTTACAGC
>JABUQX010051548.1:0-15000 GCA_015478945.1 Trachelipus rathkii | reverse complement strand
TTTTTGTTGTGTCATAAGACGTTCTCATCTATAAAACCGTTTATTTAAAATATAAATTTACATTCTTAAAATTTGTCCGATTTTACCTACGATGGAAATTATCATTAAACAATTTTATTATAGCTTAATACGGAATGACGCCGAGTTAACATAAGTAACAAAGAAGTTATGGAAGACGTTATCATGACTTTCGGTAGTTAACATGACTATCGAAGAAATTAAAAACGTAGTTATCATGACTTCCGACAGAGTTAACATGAATAATGAAATTGTCATGTCCTATGACAGAGATAACATGACTACGGAAGAAGAAATAAACAGAGTTATCATGACTTACGATAGAGTTAACATGATTACAGAAGAAGTTATAGACGGAGTTATCATGACTTACGACAGAGGTTTCAGTAGCCACAACCACGTCTCAGGTAGATAACTTCGCTCTTGAATTGATTCTTCTTCTGGATCATCCTTTTTATTTCATCCACCTCAACATAATCTTCGACTCCGACTCCGACCCGACTTACCACTTTGCTCGATCTTTTTCGACTCCGATCTCGAACTATCCGAACTAATAATGGGATAAAATTGCACCGTAGTCTCCCACGTCTCCCGTCCACCCAACTGACTCCACTCCGATCCGCAGCCCTGTAATAATACCCGTTATTTTTTTGACTTTACGATTGTATTGGGAAAATCAACCACGGATCAATAATCAATTCATGACATAATCATTACATTATCCAAAGAAAATTAAAATGAAAATGCAAAAATATTATTGAAAAGGAAGTGGAAAGTATGTCGCTTCACCATAGTTTTGTATTTACCAGGTTTCAGTATGATTACGAAAATGTCGATAAAAACAATAAAAACCCCACAAAACATCAAAAAAGAGCACATTAACAAACCCATTGAATTAACAAACCCCCAAAGATAAAACTCCATGTGATTGTCTGGTAAAATAAAAACCCCGACTAAAACCCCATTCTTACAAGGGCCGTGTCATAAAACCGTGTTAGTTTTACCAACCCTCCATTTATATCATAAATTATATTACAATTATTATATTCTTTATTTATGGTTAAAAAAAATTATTTAGATTATTTAATATTTTTATCACTAAAAATAATTTACCAAGATATATTAAGTATATATAAAATATTATAATCTATATATATATGATATATTATATTATAAATATAATATATATTATATATATTATATGTTATAAAAAGATGTTTTATATAAAAATAAATATATTAATACTATTACATATCTATATCATAATCTAATTCTATATATCTCTTACTCTATACTATATCTCTATTATCATTACTACATTATAATATACTATCTATATTATATATATCTATATATATATATTATTACTATATCATATATATATACTAAAAAATACCTCTCATGTATATCATTATATATAATCTATCATCAACCATCTAATACTATCTAATACTATCATATACTATATAATACTATCATAGAATTGATAACATACTATATAAATAAACTAACGAAAGAGTAGTAACGAGATATAAAATATTACAATATACTATAATAACTATCAAAGAAATCTGAGACTTATATCAAATGACCAATATATAAATCAATAATATAAAAAATAACTAGTATATAAGAAAATAATAAAGAATAACTATGGAATAACGACCAACCTTGAGTAAGCGGAAAACTAGCGAGTGTAGCGTAAAAAAAATGCTAGAAACTTATCGAAATCGATAAAAATAAATCCAGAATCCAGTATGAGAACAGCAGTCGGTAACAAGACAGCAACAACAGTGGTGAAAAGACACTAAAAAAATGGCGGGGAAAACACTGTGAAAGATTAAGGGCGTATTAAAAAAAAAGTGGAACAAGACTAAACCCCCAACGCAAAAGATGACTTCCAAAATGGACCAATGCAGGTTGAACAACAGAGGATTACAGGAGATGCGGGAAGAAGTGTGCAGAACTGACCATCCGTAAGTAAAAAGGCCCAAAGAGATGAAATGTCACCTCGAAATGAAAAGAACAACCACTAAGGCATTGCTAGAATTCGATAATGTCCTCTCTCGAGAGTGATAGGGATAAAGAGAGAGAGGAAGAGAAAGTAGGAGTAAGTCAGTATGTAATGAAGGTAACGGAGGAGTATGATCGTAGATAGAGAAAGAAGGAGAGGAGGAGAAGAGATATGAGGAAGGATGAAGAAACAGATAGAAGTAAGGTGAGAGTAATGAAGGAGTAGGATGATTGAGAAGGAGGAGATGAAAAGAGAGAATAAGAGATAATAAGAGGAGCATAGATAGGAGTAGAAAGAAGAGATATCGGAGTAGATATAGAGTAGAGAGAGAGGGAGAGAAGGAGGAGAGAAGTATAGAGAGAAACATGAAGAAGATAGTAGGAGGAGAAGGAGATAAATAGTGAGTAAAAGTAGAGTATGAGAGACAGAATGGGTATGAAGACTTGCCTATGATACGCTACTCCTAAGAGATACTATACGATATCAAGCATAGTCTCTCTGGGACCATGAGCAAATGGCAACACTCAAATCGTAAACAATTGGATCGAATGGGTTAAAAGTCAACAAAATAAGAGGCAAAGATCGATGAACACGTAGCTCTCCTCTCGGATAGACGCTAACATGGGGCTGACCCTCATACGCGCTGGAAATAACACCCAATCACATGGCTCACAGCGACAGTAAGAGAGATAGCCATTAACCTAAGACATGCAGCACGAAAAAAAGAGGAAAGAAAAGCTGGACTGGCACAGCCAAAAAAAGGAAAAGCGCAGATGAATTCACAACAAGGTACACACCGCACCAGGCAAGTAGGCAGAGCAAATAGAAGATCCCGGGTGATCCGAGAAAAGCCTAACCGCCGAAGGAATGAAACTACGCACAGGAGACGGCAAAAAAAGGCTGAAGAAAAAAAACGAAAAAAAAACCGAAAGACAAAAAAAAAAAGCGGCAAAACTAAGTACAACGAAAACAAGACACGTACCAACTGAAGGCAGAACGGCAAAAAAAATGCAAGTAAATCGCGGTGCATGTGTGGCAGAGGTGACATTGCACAGGGGCGAAAGAAAAGGGGCAAATGCACCCCCCAGCAATCAAATAAAAAAAAATAAAAGAATGCAAGGAAAAGCAAACTAGGATGGGCAACCCAAAAACATCGCAAAAACCAAATGTCAAACCAACGTCAGCAACTCGACATAAACCCACCACGTCTCCTCGGCCCCACCCCCGCGGCCACCCCAGCTGGACCCCACACCGAAGAAAGAAAAAAAAGAAAAAGAAATAAAAAAAGAATAAAGAAATATAATAAAAGATAAAAAAGAATAAGACAAATCCCCTAATAAGCACCCAACGGCCCCGACAGAGGACCGCGTAATCACCACTACGCCCAAGTGAAAACAAAACACCAAATCTCCGGGAAGAACCATGACAACATCGACGCGCTAGCCCGTCCACACTGCACAAGGCAGCACATCCGAAGGAACACAAAAAATGGGACAACAACTACCAAAAAAAATAAAAAGAAAAAAAAGGAAAAAATAAGAATAAAGGAGTATCAAGTAGAATGTTTTCAAAGTCCCATGAGAGAAATCAAGTCCTAAACAAAAACACCCCTACCCTACAACAATCGCAAAGAGTAACAAGCTCAAAGAAATCAAAGTAAAGTAAAAAGATGGCAGATGGCTAATACGGAAAAGCATGTCCGAAACACGCGACTAAAACAAAAAGTCTGAAACAGAAACACCAATAACAAGACCGCAGCCCTGTAAAAAGTACATTATGGAACATAAATACGTAATAAAAGATATCAGTAAAGAAGTAAAAAACTATTAATGACAAAGAAAAGAAAAAAATAGAATAATAAAAAAAAAAAAAACTTGAAAAAAAAAATAAAAGGAAGAAAATTAATAAAAAACAAAAAAAATAAGAAAAAAATATAAAAATCAACATCAACACTCATTGGTATATATTTTAATGAAAACACCTTGTCTTGTCAATGATCGTCATTCCTCGCTTTCTATTTAAAAGGATGAATTAAATTAAAAAAATAAAATAGTAAGCAATAAAAAAAAGTACTGTAAACATGAGATGTTTTTTTTGTATTATGATTCCGGGAAAAACAGACAACTAGCACTCAATGGAAAAAATGCTAAATAAATCTAACCAGACAAACAACAACACACACACACACACACATAGATATAAATAAGGTCTTCTTTATAAATTAATATAGCACTATGTATAAAAATAAACTAAAAAAATATATATTAAATTAATAAAAAAAATAAAATAGTAAAAAAAAGAATATAATAATAAAATAATATAACAAAACTAACACTACTAGGCACCAAGATAAATAACAGTGCGCTCAAAACAAACACAATTCTAAACTTTATTCCAAAAGTCACAACGTGCAACAAACGCCGAATAAGTATAACGCATATTACAAATAAAATTTTAACTCAATTATATTGAAACTTGACAGTCATTGTGAGAATTTGTATAATACAAATAAAAAAAAACTCAAACTTCAAATTGACCTCTGGAACCAATGAGAAAATATAGAAAACATATATAAAAAAGAAAAAAATATAGCCCCAAACAAAACACTGCAAACTACCAGAAAAAAAAAAAAAATATTAAAAATTGCACAGGTATGATAAATAAAATATATATATATATATAATATATAATATAGATGATACAGAGAATAAACTACGCTCAACCAAGCAAACCGCAAATGCGAAGGCAACCGCAACTATATTTTGACACCGCAACTCGCGACCGCAACCGCTGTTGTCACTGGGTCTACATACAATACCGTACATGCAACCTGCATACTCCGCCGGTTGTCACTGCTTCTAAAACCGGCAAATGCTGGATTGATCGAGAAGTCTCTCTTTAAAAATGTTCTCTGATATTGCTATCAGATAAAACTTTACTCTCTTCTGTTAGCTGATTACCTAATATATTATAATATATATGTATATATATAAATAAGTAATAATAATATAAATATATAATATAGATATTATATATATTGAAATATATGATATATATATGATAATATATAAATATATAAATATATAATAGTTATAGTATATAATATATAAAAAAAAATAAAAATAATACAATATAATTAATACATATATATATAATATATTAATAAGAGATATATATATATATAATATATAGTAATGTATATTAAATATATATAATATTATATGAAAATATATTATAATATATATATAAATAATATAATAGTATATAAATATAGTATAAATATATTAAATATATGTATGTATATATAAGTATATATTAATAATTATATAATTAATATATGCATATGAACAGAAAGACATGATATAATATAAATTATATATATATATATTATATATGTTAATACTATTAGATAATAATATATATAAATAGATATATAATATATATATATATATTATATATTATATATAGTTATATAGTTATTAATATACTATATATATATAAGATATATGATTAATAAAAGATATATATATATAGTAATATAGTTAATATAAAATATTTATATATATAAAATATACTAAATATATAGATGATATTAATAATAAATAAGATAGTAATTATAATGAATATATAATATATTATATTTATTAATATAATAGAATAGTAATATATAATATTATATTAATATATAACGTATATATATAAATATATATATATTATAATTGTATTTGATAATTTTTATATAAGTAGATAATATAACAGATAATCTTAAACCCTATAATATATAGATATATATTAATAAAATAATATTAATATTAATGAATAATAATATTAATATTACTAAATAATATATATAATAAAGTTCTATGTTAATAATATAGAATATATATATATATATAATATTTAATATGAATATATAATACCTAATATATATAAATATATATATAAAAAATATTATAATATATATATATATAAAATATATATATATATTATATATATATATATATACTATACTATATATATACAATAAGTAATATAATATATATATATAATATATATATATATGATATATTATAAATATATATTAAATATAGAATATATTATATATATAGATATACAAATATATATATAAAGAATATATATATTATATATAAGTATAATATTATTAATATATATATATAAGTATATGTATAATTAATATATTATAAAAGAATATATATAACTATATAATATATAATAAAAATAATATATAAAGATATAATATTTATTTATAAAATTTTTTTTAATGTTAGGGATAATTATATATTATATATAGATATAATGATATAGTATATAATCAAAAATGCACAACCTTTTTCGTCCAGAGTTTGGTAATTAAGTCAGTATTATATTAATAGGAAGACCTATATTTAGAATATATTATTAGTAAAAAAGTTATTTTACAAGACAAGTCTTCATAGATGTTAAATTTACGTAAGTATTTCGGTCCTATAATTTTCTGGACCTCCACTTAGAAGATCTTTATTGATGAAGGAAGATCTCAAAATAAACAGAATCGTCTGAGGAGGGTCCAGGATAAATATATTAAGAGACCGAAAATCTTTACGAAGTATTAATCAATCTTAATGAAGAGACGTTGTAAAAACATTTTGTTATAATAAAATATATTTGTGGCTCACATGCTGCAAAAAGAAATATCATTACCAAAAATATCTACTTGATTCTTAAAAATTTTTAAAAAATGTTTTTTATTTTTATTTTTTGAAATATCCAAATAACATCACATTAAAACAAACCAACTTTATTTTAACAAAACAATTTTGTCCCTGTAATTTTAAAAAAAAGTTTTATCTTACGAGCCTGGAATGCAGGGAGAAAGGTCGCGGGTGTTTGTTGATAAATTCTGCACGGGCATTGAAGAGATTTTTGTATATTTTTATTTTGTTTATTTCCTGTGTTGAATATATAATAGTAAAAGGGAAAAATTATTGATAAGATCATAAAATAGCACCACCACTATATAGGGTATAATATAAATAGTGTAAAATAATTAAAAATGATAAAATATTTATGATGGTAATTCGATCCTTTTATAAACACAGAACTCAAAAAAAACAAATAATAAATATATATAATAATATATATAATAAAACCTATAATATATAAATAGTGAAAAATAATAATAAAATAGCAATAACAGTGAAATATTAATATATATATAAGAATATAAATATGGTATTTGGCTGAATAAACTTGTAGTAACGATAATATTACTAAAGGATAATATATATATATATAAGTCGTAATGATAGGTATAAACGGAATATTAACTAGATAAAAATAGTAGTATATATATAATGATACAATATATATATATAAACATAACTATAACTCATATATAAGTCACTAGATTTTTGTCAAAGAAACTATAACAATATATGTACGAACAACAACAACCCCAACTGTGTAGTGACTCGCTGAATGATCATTGGGACGTAACCTGTACCCATCTACCAAAAAAAAAATAAAGAAAGATGATGTGTGTTCGTATGTGGCAGGTGTGGATGATTTGGTTTTGGTGGAACGAATCGAGAAGATGTTTGAAATGCATTTAGGTAGATTAGATTTTGGTAGGCGTGTGTAAAAGGGAAGGTGAAAGATAAACGTATGATTAAGAGTAGGGTTATGCGTTAGCGAAAGTGTGGACAGATTCTAAGAGGTGAATGTAATTATGTTAGATGGGCATAGTGATCACAACACTGGAACATGAATCTTCTGGGTTAGAGATTTAAATATTTAGGATATATGTTGTTAGATAAAAAAAGGGAACGGATGGATGGACACAGAGTGTAGATTAGCCGAAAGGTCATATGCGTGAAAAAGAAATGGCAAAAGGATAAGGTGGCTGGTGCAATTAAATCGTATGTTTGGATGTAAAGGGGAGCATACCTCTTTAGCTGCGACTTTAGAGAATCTGTACGATTAGTGTACGGAGACCTATCGTGTTACCTGATGTTAGTTAATGAACGGGTATAGTATGAGGCGTAATGGTCTCGCGCAAATAAGAGCGAGTTTAGATCTCAAGAGTAAACAAAAAAACCACTGAGAAAACGTCGCGAAAGTGGAAAAAAAAGAAAGTTGAGGGAAAAAAATGGGCGTAGTGTTCCCCGAAAATTGTCCAAGTATGGACAGATTTAAACCCGAAGATCGTATTAGTGTGTGAGGCAAAATTAACCTCCAAATGAGAAATGAAAGGTATAAATATTAAGAGTATGTATGTATGTGGTGAAGAAGTGGAGATAAATGAGAGTTAAATAATGAAAGGACGTGAGTATGGATTGAGAATCAATGTTGAAATGATGTGAAAGATGAACAGCCAGGGTTGGTTAGCCGCCGAATGAATATAAGTGGAAGATAAAGTGTTATGATAGTGGATAATCGACCGGCCTGGAGACGGAAAGAAAAAGTGGATCAGTCAGTAGAGAGAATGCCTGGAGCGAGAGGGAAATAGTGAATTTCCTCGAAGAAGGCGAGAATAAGTTGAACATAATTAGAAGATGTGATATGGCCGAGCTTTTCTGAGGACAGCACTGGGCTTGTGTGACCCACCAGGCAAGTGGAATGAACCCCACTATTGAGAGAGATGCCATAGTGATGGTGTTCGTTCGCACAAGCGTCTCGTGGAAGCATAATAAGGTCAGGTTGTCAAAGTACTCTAAAACCAATAGTAGTACTCATAATTCTATGTGGATAGTTAAATAATACTAATAACATTAATAATATTAAAGAGTCTAAAAAATATATATAATATTTAACACAAATAGTAACATGTAAATATTTTTGCCTATTCTTCTTCTAGAAATAGAAGTGTATATAAAGTGAAGATCAGATACTCATACTATAGGTATTCATTTCAACGCACAACCTGTAACTGTCTATAGACAGACCAGACGGTCTAAAATTCCGGACAATTAAAAGACGTGAAATCTGTTGAGTAATAATTCAAGTGTATGAAAAAATATAATAATAAAATAACTCAATAATAAAATAATCCTCTATAATAATAAATAAATAGATAAACATGCACATATATAGAGAATAATACAGAATTAATAATAATAAATACATGATCATAAATAATAATAATAAATAAATACACTTAATAATATAATAATTAATAAATAATATATAATTATTAACATAATGTAGGTAAAAAAATTAATAATTAATTAATTCTAATCATAATTAATTGTTAAAAATCAGTGAGGTAACTTAATCATCATCATTATTGAGTAATAAATAATAATAATATATGTCCAATCTGTAAATTAATCCAATAATAAGAATAATTAATAATAATAATAATAATTAATATGATTATATAAGTATATTATTAAACAATTAATTTCCATAAATAAAAATATTATTTATTCCATTACTTTAAATTATTATAATTAGTTTATGTGAATTAAACTCCTTACCAGTTAGGTAAGATATTATAGTCCCAAAATAGTAGGTGAGTAGGTAGATAGGAGTAGACGTATAGTAAGTATAGAAGAACAAATGAGAAGCAATGTTAAATTTATGTTTTTATTGTTACAACCGCAACCGACTAACCCGACATACCGTCACCGCAACCAGCAGGTTGATTTGAAATTAAAGAAAATTCGCAAAAACCGGCGTGGTTTGTTGAGAAATTTTAAGAACCGGCAAAAAAAAATCGCAACTGCGGTTATGCAAAAATTCAGCTTCGCTCCAACCCACTCACTAGTATATATATATATATATATATATATGATAGTAATAATATATATATATACTATACATATATAGATACATATATTAAATATAATATACCTAGTATTACGGAGGTATATAATACCCCTAGGTAACTATATCAGTACACTCAATAATAATAAATTAGTATATAAATATAGTATATAGGTATTATAGTATATATAAGCCAATATATAATCTAATAGTATATAGTGTTAAAAGAGATATAAGGTCATATAATAGTATATAAATAATATATAATAGTATAAAATATATATATATATATATATAGTATATAATATATATATATTATATTATAATATATAAATATATACATAATAGTATATAATATATATAATTATATATAGAAATAAATATATATATATAGTAAGATATATATATATATATATAATATATATATATTTAAATATTATATATATAAAATTATATATATATATAGTGTAGCTAGGGGAATAATAATAAAAATAGATATATATTATATTATATTAATATATAATAGGTCCAAAAATATAAAACACAATCATAAAATATAATATGCATATGATAACGGTTATAACACATATACAACAAAGTCTATTGAATCAAAAAAAATAACTAGCAACATATATATATATAAGATATAAGAATAGTATACGTATATAATTAATTATATAGAGGAGCATATACTCAGTAATATATATAAATATATATATATATATATAAACTGTGATAGACCCAGTAATAACAGATATTGAATATAAATCGCTTCAATTGCCTAGAGATACATATAATTAGCAAAGATGTGTTTAAAAAGGTAGAATAAAAAATGAAAAAATCATCAAAGACGCAACAGCTACTACTGAAACTACTATAACCATGATAACAACCCAAACATAAACATTAAAGTTACAATAAACGACAAGGTTGGCTATATAGAAATGGTAAAAAAGTAGGAGGTAAAATATGAATACATGAAAGAAAGCATGAAAGAAATTTTAGTTAGAATATCCAGTATAGGAATAAATAAATAAGATAAAGACGGATATATATATATAATATTATATATAATATAATGTTATATAATATATATTATAGGGGATAAGGTAAAAGATAGGCATTATATCATTTCTGCAAATAAAAAATGGAACTTTCATATAATAAAGAATTAATATAATATACAAATAAAAAATATGATAATAATATTATATTTATAATATAGTGATTGTAATTCTGAAGTCAGGTGACATAATAAATAGAAATAAAGATCCTAAATATAAGTCAAATAAAGTAAATAGGCATAATATATATATATATATATAAAACTACGATTTAGATTTATAATTTATATATTATAATATAAGAAAATATATATAATATGAATAACTATAAGAAAAATACAAGCCAGACACAGAACCAACATAAGCTTATATATATATATATATATATACTATATATATATATATATATATACTATATATATATTATATATATATATATATATATATATACTTATATATATTGTACTTGTAACGCTAAAGGTCAAAAGCGACCATTTAATAACTTTACAAAAGAAAATTTTTATTTAAAAAAATAAAAGAACTACTAAAATGGCACTTCAACTGCACTTCTGTTTAAAAACCGTTGAGTATATATTATATATATATATAATATATAATATATATATATATATATATATTAATATATATATATAATATATATATATATTATTATATATATATTATATATATATATATATATATATATATATTATATATATATATATATATATATATTAATATATATATATATTAATATATAATATATATATATTATATATATATCTAAATTTTGATACATATATACCGTATAGTATATATTTATCAATTTTTACGAATAGTATATATATATAATATAATTATATATATATATATAGTATTACTATAATATATTATAGCTAAATATAATTACCTTGAAGTGAATATAAATTCTCGACAAAGACTTGACTTTTCTAAAAAACTAACAGATCCTCTAGATCGTTATACAGGACAAAATGAAACCACGAATTAAAATACGTACAAACAAATTAAAAATAAAGTTTGCAATTTTTTAAAATTTTTTTTAAAGATTTAAATGAGAAAATATAGTAGAAAAAAGTAATTATGATTAATTAGTAACTAGATTTTAGATAGCATTAGTAATATAGTATAAAACCGAAATCGTAGTAAATATAGAATAAATAATATATAATAATATATATATATTATAAGTAGAGGGCAAAGAGAAGAGAAGGGTAAGAAAAAAGTCAGAAACCAGGAAAGAAGGAGAAGACAGGCGATGACAGAGAAAGAGAAGAAGAAGAGAATAAAAATAATATGCGTGAAAGTTGTAAGAACAATACTAATTTTAAAAAAAGGTTATTATATCATTTTAGACTTTAGTTATTTTTTCGTTTTCTCCATAAGCATTATTTTATTAACTACTGCTTAATTTATTAAGAAAAACATTTTTCTTTATGGCGACGCTTCTAACTTACGTTAAACATATGAACGAGCTGGCAATAATTTGGCGACCGATCAAGGAAAAGAAATGAACCCATTGTAAAGCTACCTGACTATCTGACAAAATATATATATATATTATATTAATATATATATATTATATATATATATATTATATATATATATATACTGTATAAGTATATATATATATACTTATAGTAGTAGGTGGTAAATAAAGATATATAGGAGGTATATATAGTTATATATATCATTGTAAATAATATATATATATCAGGTATATATACTATAATATTATATAAAAAATATAAATAATTATATAGATATATATTATATTATAGTAGGGGAGAATTATAATATAGGGTGTATATATATAAAGATAGTAAAAAAAATAGCTATATATATATTCTATATATAAAGTAAGATAATACAACATAGTAGATATATATATAAATACAATAATGACCTAGATAATATACCCAAAAGAAAAGGTCAATAAATGAAAGTATATATAGGACAAAAATAAAGTTAAGCCTCATAAATAATTGGTATACACAGAAAGAGGCGGGTAAAAAATATAAATATATTATAAATAATAAAAAAAATATAATATATATATTTATATATAAAAATATATAGGATATATAGGTATAAGTATATATTGAATAGTAAGTAATATATAAGAGTTATTAAATAATTAAGATATGTCATATATATATATATATATATATATATAATAATAAGAAAATAATAGTATAAGTAATATAAGGAGGATAATAAGGAAATATAAAAGTTAACGCATACAAGACAAAATGATATATTAATATAAGGTATATATATATATATACAAAATATAAGAAGACAATAAGTATATAGGAATATAGTTATATAATAATATGACCTATATATATATATATTAAGAATAAAAAAAAAAAATAAAATGATAAACCACATAGCGGGTATGCCCAGATAAAAGTATATATAGAAACATTTATAAAGAGGTTGAGCTCGTTAATATTAGGTTAGCGTTTATTTAGGTTAGGTCTTGTTTTAGGTTAAGGTTTTGAAAGGCTAGGGTAGGATGTTATGTTGATTAGGTTAGGTTACCCTAAATTGTAATGTATTTACCCTAAAAATTATTGAAATAACGATACATTTTTATTGATTTTCGTTCCTGTAGTTCCATATTATATAAATACAATATATATTAATATATTATATATAATTTTCGGATATGTATAATAAATAACATAGTAAATTACGGAGTCAATATACGTATAATGAGTATATATATATTATTATAAGAAGGCGGTGATAATAAAGTCCTATGTAAGATTAGATAGTGAGGACAATATAAGGAAATATTATAGGGAGAGTGATCCAACATAGTATACTATATATAGTATTAAAGTATATATAGGTAGGGCCCGGTAAGAAAAGGGTGAAATAGTGAGTAGAGATATTATATATAAAGGAGTAATATTAGTATAGTCGTAATAAGTAATGAGTTATAATATATATAAGGTGTGAGTACGTAGTGTATATATATATATATATATAGGTATAAGGTGAGAATAATATATATATAGATAGTGTATATATATAAGTAATAGTAACGAAAGATATATATATATAATATAGATAGATAAGAGTTAATAATACGGTATAGTTATAATATATATATAGATAAGTAATAGTAGAGATATAAATCAATGAGTAGAAGGATAGGTAGTTATATAAAGGTATAGAGTATATATATGTGTTATATATAGTAACAACGAGTAACTAAATATGTAATATAAGTCGTGAGTGATAGAGATAAGTATATAGTAGGTAGAAAATAAAGGTAATAAAATATAGTAATGTATTATAGGGGGTATATGTAGAGAGTCGTATATATGAGAATAAGACTAAGTATATATACTATATATATATATAGAATAGTTAGAAGGTTATAGTCTTGGATTTAGATAGTAAAATAATATTATATATGGGATTTAGTGGTATATAAATATTTAAATAAAAAAGGTTATATAAGTATATTGATAGAAAAGAATATATAAGAATGATATATAGAGGGTATACTAGGATATATAAGTAGGATAATAATAATATACAAATGGCGTATATATATAATATAAGATAAGAGGAGTTAGTAGTGATGAGGTGAGAGGTATATTATATTAATAGTATTAATGGAGGGATACAATATAAGCTACCGGTAGCGTAGTATCAATAATAGTAGATGATAGGCCTTAAATAAGTCATAATAATTATATAGGAGAGTTTGAGCCATAAGATATAGGTAATATATGTAAGTGGGTATATTATAAGATAGTATATATATATATATTCAGGAATATTATAGCGGTTACAAAAGCGCTGGAATGCTAGTTCCCTTAGTATATAAGGCGAAAGTAAATATAGCTAAAAGCTCATATGATGATATTAACTTTGCATGCTCAGTGTAAGAGGTAGATGAGACATAAATAATATTATATATATATAAGTGCTAGAAGGAAAGTCCATATACTATATAGGAAGTAAGGTAAAGGTAAGTGGAAGAGAACAGAGGAGTAAGGAGTATGAAGGTAGAAGTAGTAAATAAGGGAATCATATAGTATGGAATAGAGGAAGGAGAGTATCTAGTAGAAAAGAGCGCGGTATATATATATCTCC